>LPNX010495669.1:166874-185994 GCA_001517045.1 Pseudotsuga menziesii | reverse complement strand
TTCCCCTCCTTCTCCTTCTCCCTTCCTGCCATCTCTCTCTCTCCCCTCTACTCTCTCTCTCTCTCTCTCCAACCCCCTAAAACTCCTAGTCTCTCTCCTAATCCCACTTCCTCTTACCACTAACCACTTACATGTTTCTTTCTCTCTCTCTCTCTCTCTCTCTCTCCCTCTACTACTCCTCCATCTACCCTTAGCATCTCTCTCTCTCTCTCTCTTATTGACCCATAACCCTCCCAATCCTTTTTTCTTTCACCCCCTCCCACCCCCACTCTCTCACTCGTTATTCCTTCAACCCCTATCTAGTGTTTTCCTACTTTCTTCTACCTCTCCCCCTCATTCCCTAGCCCACTTTCTTTTATCTTGTCCTAACTAACCTACTCTATTTTTCCCTAACTTATCATAACTCTGCCCTAGCATGATTCTCTCATGTATTCTACCTTAATTTACACTACCATTTTAACTTATATCCTACTAGCATTTTCTTTCCTATCTTATCTTAGCTAAAATAGCTTATTCTATATTAAGCTTATAATTTTCCCATGCCCTATCATGTGTTAGGTTACCTTACATGAGATAACCTCACATTAGGCCTATTACTAGTTTAACCAACCCTTATCTTAAATTATGGTAGCCTAAGCTACCCTAACCTACCGTTGTCTTGCTTTTCCTATGTTATCTTACCTTAACCTATTGTGTCTAACCCTAATAGTAACTTTTACTAACCTAACTTAGGTTTAAATTAACCTAACTCAATACATATAATACAACTCATATTTGTTTTACTTTTCTTTATGATAACCTATAATGAGAATACAAATTTATTAAATAAGTTTAAACACATTTATGATAAAACATAAAAATACATGTACGCATACATGTAAAGAATGCATGTTCTATATATGATAAAAACAAATTATTATGTAGATAATTACATATGAAAAAAATGTAATAAATAAACGTATAAGAAACAAAGTTGGTACACAAGAATAAATAAACTAAATGATTAACTAATAAATCCAAATCCAATTCAAATGCCCATATGCAAATTTTCACAATATACTCAAAACAAACTACATCATATATACCAACTGCGATTTAGAAAGCGTAGTTACATTATAGAAAACATATTTTTATGCATTTAAAATAAATAAATCAAATATTGGAAATCCATTACCGAATCACCAAATTACACAAACAACTCAACAAAATAAAATTTGCATGTATAAGATATACACACAAACTAGGTAAATGTGCAGAAACTACACACTACTACATATGATGTAAAGATGCGGCACACATTCTTCCTAAATCCAATATGTGTTTCCTAACATACATCATATATTTTCGAAGTCTAGGAGAGAAAGTAATCCTTCATTGTGTAGAACATATCTCTCAAGGCGTACGGTGGGTTTAGGGTTTGGCTGATTTGTTTTCTTGGTGTTTTGTTCTTTAGCCACGTTGTTGGTATGTATTTTCGTGAAGTAAAAGCTTTATATGGTACTTCCCTCGTGGGTCAGTGGGTCTTAAAATTGCCTCAGGTGCATTCTTCTAGGGCTTCAGTTGATTACGCTCCTTCATTTTGCCATAGTAAGGTTCTAATGGATGAGTTTAGGGTTCCTTGGATGAGGTCTCCTACTTTAACTGGATTTGATATGGTTTCTGGTTCAAAAATGGCAGATATTTTGTCGAATCCTTGTTCTGGGGTGATTCCTTTTTGTGAGGGTTTGTGTTTGAAGGGTTTTGCTTTTGCGGGGATTTGTCAAGTTGGGGCCTCCAGATGATGATCTTGTGAAGTTTAAGCCTGTTTTTGCTTTGCTGTCTGTTTCTGATGATGGTTTGGATTTTTCTGGATGGATTTTGGTGGATAAGGGATCCGGTTCTTGTCCTTTTGGATTTGTTGATAGGGATTTACAGGTGGAGCAGGTGGTGGTGGGGCCTTTTGACCTGGGGATTTATTTTGATGTCTATGGATATTTGATGGAAAAGACAGACCTTAGACCTTCTAAACCTTGTGCTGGAGTTCCGGAAGTTGAATGTTCTGAAGGTAGTCATGATTCTATTGTTTTTGGTTGGGCGTGTGATTATGAGTCTCGTGGGGTTTCTTTACCAAAAGATCTTCGTTGGCAAGTTGTGCCAAAGTTAGGGAATTCCAAGAGACATAATCAATGCATTCAGAAGCAGGATAAACCTATGTATTTGGTGGTGGGTGAGGATGTTCCCTTGAATAAGATAGTTCTTACCAATTCACTTACTATTGTGGGCCATTTTGGTGGGAATAAAGTTAGTCCAAACGGAGTTAAGAGCTGGGTTTAGGCTACATAGAAAAATGTTATTAGTTGCTGTCCTAAGGTTTTTATCTTTCCTCGAGGGTGGCTGGCATTCAAATTCCATAACAAAGAGGATGTGATTTCGGTCCTCGCGGGCGTTTGGAAATGGGACATTTTTGGACTTCTTTTCAAGCACTGGATGCCTCTTTTTGATCCACAAATGGAGATGTATGATACTTTTCCTATCTGGTTGAAGCTGCCTAATATACCCTTTGAATTCTAGTCTCTGGACTTTTTTAGGTTGATTGGAAATGCTCTGGGGACGTATTTAGAAGTTGATTTTATCTTTTCTAGATTCTGGTGTGTGTTGTTTGGGCAAAGTATTGGTTCTGTTGGATCTTCGTAATGGTTTAGCTGCAGACATAGTTGTTAAGAAAGGGGAGTCTCTGTCTACTCAGCCTTTGTACTATTTGGGGGTACCATTTCAATGCAAACGTTGTCATAGTTATGGACATTTACTAGCCCAGTGCCATCTTCCCTTTCTAAAGAAACATTCTTTTTCTGTCCCTAAGTATAAACTTGTCTCGCGTGTTAAGAAAATTGGGGTGCTTCCTAATGACTTACCCTTTATCACATGGGTTATGAGCAGCATTACTTCTGTTTCATTTGTTGTATTGATTAATGGGGTGGCTTCATCTTTTTTTAGATCTGGGCAAGGGCTTAGACAGGATTCCCTTTGGTTCCTTTACATTTTCTTATTGTTGTTGAAGGTCTGGATAGGGTTCTTCTTTCTGCTAAAGATTGTGGGGCTTATCAAGGTATATCTTTTGGAAATAATATTACTTTATCTCATGTCCTGTTTGTGGATGATATTGTAATGGTATCTGATGGTTCTGAACAGTATTTATCAACATTATATGAGGTTTTGATTGTCTTCTCTAAAGCATCTGGAATGGTTATTAATGAAGATAAATATTCTTTTTATTATTCAGGATAGGATGAATCTAACTTGATTTCTTTACAGAATATATTTTCATTTTCTGTTGATAAAATTGAGAGTGGTATAAGTATCTTGGTTTTCATCTCAAGCCCTACATATATCTACTGAAAGATTGGGATTGGTTGATAGCTAAAGTGGAAAAGAGAGTTAAGAATTGGAGTTTTAGGTGGTTATCTAAGCGAGGTAAACTAATCTTAGTTCAGTCTGTTCTTGAGGCCATTCCATTCTACTGGATGCATTTTTGGATACCAGTTGGTATTATTGAAAAAATCATGAAGATCTATCTCAAATTCTTCTGGTTTGGTAATGATTCTGTTGGATTACCTTGGTCTTCTTGGAAGTTTTTGGAAAACCCAAAATCTCTAGGCGGTTGGGGGTTGAAAATACTTTCTTTATTTGCTAAAGCTCTTGCTGCAAAGAGTGTGTGTAATCTTATTCATGGAACAGGTATTTGGGTTCAGATTGCACTTCAAAAATATATTAGGCATTTATCATTGTTGGATTGGATTAGAGTCTCTGTTAAACTAGCTATGTGTAGGTTGGTTGCTGATGAGGTTGTTGATGTTCTGTTTCTACAAGAAACAATGGGTGATGGGGTTTTGTTTGCTGGTGAATTGGAATCTTTATTGTTTGGATGGGCCTTTTTTTCTGTGGATGCTAAGGGAAAATCGGGTGGTCTGATTTTGGGTTGGAAGTCTCGATTCCTTCTGTTTTTGAATTCTTGGGATATGGAATCGCGGGTGTGTGTTTCTCTTTATTCTACTGAACTTAAAATGGAATTATGTTTTGTTAATTTTTATGGTCCTTATGTGGAGAGGGAAAGGTTTTGGAATAAACTTATGGATCTTGTCTTAAATGTGCTAATTTAATTTTAGGTGGGGACCTAGATTTTCCCCTAGGGTTATCGAAGATTTGGGATTGCAGGGCCATAATTTATTTTCTTTCTGATTATTTTTCTAAAAAATTGGATAATTATGGCCTTGTGGATATTGTTCTGAGTGTGTTACTTCCTACTTGCTCTAACATAAGAGTTGGGATTGAGAAAATTTGTAAACGCTTGGACAGACTGATGGTATCTACTGATCTTTTAGATTTTGAGATTTATTTTCATTAGTGGGTTGGGTGCGGGGGGGACTCGGATCACCAACCTACATTTTTACAAATTCTGAATCAAGGTAAGAATGTTTGCAGTCCCTTCAAGTTTAATGCTCATTGGATTTTTAATGAGTATTTGGTTACTTTATTGAAAAATTCTTAGTGTGTTTATGACGATAATCCTAGTGTGTCCCCTGCAATGCATTTTGTTGACAATCTTAAACAGATGAAGGATGTATCTATCTGCTGGTATGTTAAGAAAAAAGTGCAGGATCTTAAGGATTTCGTAGAGATTGAGATATTATTGGATGAGGCTTGTAATAAGGTGGGATTTGGTTTTTATTTTGAGGATAAGGCTTCTTTGGTTGTGTTGGAGTCTCGTAAGAGAAATATTTTATTGGATAGAGAAAATGAGGATGGATAGAAAAACAAGGCCACTTGGTTACTTTGTGGGGATGATAATACTCCTTTCTTTCGTAAATTTGCTAATCATAGGAAATTTGTAAATTCTATATGGAAGATTGTAGATGATGGGGGTAATATTGTTGAAGGTTTTGAATCAATTCCTGGGGTTCGGGTTTATCATTTTGAGTCTTTGTTTCAGGAAGATAAAAATATTCATCTCCCTAAAATCTTGAGGATTGCTAATAATTATTTTTCTTCCATTTCTGAAGAGGAAAATTATGATCTTATGATTCGTGTTACATTGTTGGAAATTCAGTCTATTTTTTATTTGAGTAAAAATGATAAGAGTCTTCGACCTGATGGGATTCCAGTGGAGGTTTACAGGGCTCTATTTGATGTGATGGGATCATATTTGTTAAGGGTAATTGAGTACTCTCGGAAAAGTGGTTAAATACCTACTACATTTAATTCTACTTTCATATCCTTGATTCCAATAACTGATTCACCTAAGTATTTTGATGACTTTAGACCAATATCTTTATGTAATTTTATATATAAGATCATTGGAAAAATCATTTTTATTCGAATCAGAAAGATTCTGGGTAGATATATTTCTAGTGAATAGTTTGGTTTCTTGCCTGGTAGACAAATTCATGAGGTTGTTGGTGTTATTTAGGAATGTATGCATATTATTCATAGTAAGGGTTTTAAATCACTGGTCTTGAAAACTCATTTGTATAAAGCTTATGACCGACTTGATTGGACTTTTTTACGGGTTTTTCAGTGCCCTTTATCACATGGGTTATGAGCAGCATTACTTCTGTTTCATTTGTTGTATTGATTAATGGGGTGGCTTCATCTTTTTTTATATCTAGGCGAGGGCTTAGATAGGATGCCCTTTGGCTCCTTTATTTTTTCTTATTGTTGTTGAAGGTCTAGACGGGTTCTTCTTTCTCCTAAAGATTGTGGGGCTTATCAGGGTATCTCTTTTGGAAATAATATTACTTTATCCCATGTCCTATTTGTGAATGATATTGTAATGGTATCAGAAGGTTCTGAACAGTCTTTATCAACATTATATGAGGTTTTGATTGTCTTCTGTAAAGCATACGGGATGGTTATTAATCGGGATAAATATTCTTTTTATTATTCAGGATTGGATGAATCTAAGTTGATTTCTTTACGGAATATAATTTCATTTTTCGTTGATAAAATTGAGAGCGGTATGAAGTATCTTGGTTTTCATCTCAAACCCTACATATATTTGCTGAAAGATTGGGATTGATTGAGAGCTAAAGTGGAAAAGAGAGTTAAGAATTGGATTTTTAGGTGGTTATCTAAGTGAGGTAAACTAATCTTGGTTAAGTCTGTTCTTGACACCATTCCATTCTATTGGATGCATTTTTGGATACCAGTTGGTATTATTGAAAAAATCATGAAGATCTATTTCAAATTCTTATGGTTTGGTAATGATTCTGTTGGCTTACCTTCGTCTTCTTGGAAGTTTTAGGAAAACCCAAAATATCTGGGAGGTTGGTGGTTGAAAATACTTGCTTTATTTACTAAATCTCTTGCTGCAAAGAGTGTGTGGAATCTTATTCATGGAACAGGTATTTGGGTTCATATTGCACTTCAAAAATATATTAGGCCTTTATCATTGTTGGATTGGATTAGAGTCTCTGTTAAGAAAAAAATAGGTATATCCATATGTTGGAAAGTTGTTCTTTGGTCTTTTGATCTTATTGGACAATTTCTTATTTGGAAGGTTGGGACTGAAGCAGAAGTTCCTATTGGTATGGACCCATTGATTGGTTGTAATTGGAGACACAGTTTACCTTCTACTATGATTGATAAATTACACTCTGTTGGATTTTATTTTCTGAAATATATTGCTTGTCCAGGTGTATCTATTCTGATGGATCAGGGGTGGCTTAATGCTAAGATTCTTGGATTTGTGGACGAGGAAATCATTTCCTCAGATGTTTATTTGGCTTTGCTAAAATCCATCCATGTTAGATTATCTAATGAAGTTGATCTGTTGGTATGGAGTGAATATAAAATAGGTAAGTACAATCCCAAAGCTAGTTATTTACATCTTATTCAAGATAGGAATGATATGGAAATTTCTTGGTGGTGGAAATTGCTTTGGAAGCTTAAATGTTCTCTAAAATAAAAATATATACTGTTGGTTTTTATTTTCAGGGAAAGCTCTTACTTGGGATGTCTTATGTAGAAAATGCAAGGAAGGACTTGGTAGGTGCTACCTGTGCAAAATGGAGGTTGAATCCACCTTTCATATTGGGGTTGAATGTTCTTTTACGAGAAGGGTTTGGTCTAAGATTGAGTCTAAGTTAATGATTATTAATCTATGGCATGGTAATTCGGTTATAAACTGTATGAAGAATTGGTGCATTAATGCTGAGGTGAGGCATATCATATCTTTACCTGTCATTATTTATTGGTTCATATGGAAGGCCAGAAATCATTGTTGTTTTGATGATTTCAATCCTATGCCTTATCAGGTCTCTTCTTTTTGTTTGGGTTTAATGAATTCTTATCCACATGATAATATAATTTTGAATATCAGCTTTTTTGTTGAAGAGATCATTGATAAATCTTCCTCGTGGGGGTATTTTGATGGCTTGGTAGCCGGTGTGCCTCAGATTTGTCGTGTTGGTAGTTTACTTTATATTTCCGATGAGCATTATTTTACCTTTAAACCTATCCTGGGTATGGGTACCAATAACTTTTCTTAGCTACTTGCACCAAAGGCTCTCCTTATTTTGGCCCTGGAACATGAGATTCATACTTTGCAGATCTTTGGTGACTCTCAGTTGGTGATCAAATCGGTATTGGGCAAGTACAAAATTAAAATTTTGCAGCTCACTCAAGTTTTGCATAAAGTCATCAGAATCTCTCATCTTTTTGAAAAAGTTGATTGCAAGCACATTTATCAAGAAATAGATTCTAAAGCATATTCTTTAGCCAAAGAGGGTGTAAATTTTCTTGAAGGGCATTGGCATATTCATGAGTTTCGAGCATCAAAAAAATATGATTCTTTTCCTGTGTTTTAGTTTGGAGGATGGTGATGAGATGGGGTTAGGGTCTAAGAATGATTTTGATGAAGTTGAACCTTTTTTGTGTAATTTTGTGCAAATATTTGTGTGTAGGTTTATGATATTTTGTGTATACCTTGACCGTGAAGACATTTTGTGCATACTTTGATGGTGATGATATATTTTGTAGACTGATTGTGCGGACATTGTGATATTTGCACAGACCTTGATGATGATGATTTGTAGCAAAGAATAATTTCTTATTAGAATTTTTGAAGATATATTTGAAGTGTGTAGTTTTATCTGTATATATTGAATGTGTCCATATAGACCTTTCTGTATGGATTTTGTTCTTGGACTAATATAATTTGATGAGCAGTCAATTATGATCATTTGTAAAATCATTTTTTGCTCATGATTTGAAAAAATGGACATGTATCACATGTGATAGTGGTTCATCGAAAAATATAATTTTATACCTTGTATTCTAATATACCCCTTAAAAACTCATTGACTATGGGAGCGGAATAATAAGAAAGGAAAGAAAATAAACCAGGCATGTGAGATAAAAAGAAAAATACGTTGGAAAATAAGTAACATACTTTTGGTCGTCCAATAGGAGATGAGATGACTTTTTTGTCTATTTATAGATAAACTCCATCCATTGATAGCATCGATAAAAACTTCTTGATATACACAATATGCAAACTGTCAAACGCTCTTAACGTGATCCTGATCGATTTGTCTTGATAACAAATGGCCAATCAACATAGACAAAAAATGGCCAACTAAAATGAAAATTGATTCTGGGGCAAGGGTTGAAGAAGCAATAAGCACCATCTTGTAAATCACGTGTACTATATTTCACCCCACTTGGACTCCACCTTCCCTTCAGCGCGCCATCGGTACAGAATCTCAAGAATGTAACATATTGGAGTTCGAATTGTTATTGGTCCATAGAATTCATAAAACTTCTTGATACAAGCAATATCCAAATTGTCAAACCCTCTAAAGTGATCATGATCTCTCTGTCTTGATAGAAAGAAGCAACAATCATAGCCAGAGAATGGTAACTAAAATGAAATATGTTTCCCAAGGGACGAAGAAGAAACAATCACTGGCTTGTAAATCACACATTCACCTCACATCTAGGACTCCACCTCCCCTTCAGTGCTATGGAATATCGATAACATATTAGAGTTCCATTGGTTATGGTCCATATTGACCGGGGTGAAGTGACAGATAGGTACGTGGTCTTTTGTTAATGGTTTTCTTGAATACCCTTCTGTAATCTTGAATTGGTTATTGGTCCATATCAGTGCCCATTTGTTATATAATGGATGCTTCTTCATCCTCAAACTAGGTGAATTCACATGTTATTGATAGATGCATAATGAATTGATGGGAGAGAAATGCAAATATCTCTCTGAGGCCTTCTGTGACACATAGGTACTTGGTATGATGTTAATCATTTTCTTGAATACCCTTCCAGGATCTCACAGGGTGTGAGGACTTGAATAACAATGGGTAATAGCATCCTATAAAGAATAAAATGGGAAATCAACTTTTCTATGCTCGGATTCTCACCATCCTTGCGTCCCAGGTCATGTCTTATGAATTCAAGGAAACCACAGAGAACCCATCATGCCCAGTGTGGTTGAAGCCCCTGAATGATGACATGTCGTAGGTTAGGTGATCCTAAAAGCGGTGTGAGTACTCTTATCAACACCCAGAAATGAACTTGCTATGATGGTGTTGTAGGTCCATGCATGGGAACTTCGAGCTCTCTATGGCTCTGATATTTCTTGGCCTAGGCCATGCTAATGGTGTTGTATATGGTGTTTTTCTCCTCTTATTTTTAGAAACTAATGCATTTTCTACACTAACATTGGATAGTTTAGTATTTCTCCAAACCTAGCCATTGGATGTTGTAAAACATAAAAAAACTCAACCTCCTAGTTAAAACATAAAAAACCAACTCATTTAAACCTTTCAGGATTAGGTTACTCCATGTTTTAGCTAATATATAATTAAATTAGAGTGAGAAGCTCTTAATTCTAATAATCTCATGAAAATAGAAAATTCAAATTGAATAATGTTATGACCCCACTCTTAATTTAATAACTTAACCCATTGTTTAAACTTACTCAACTATCCATAGAAAATAAGTATTGTGATATAAAAATTTTCCTCTAAAATGATTTATCAAACAAAAGATAGGAGGCTTCCTTAACATTCTAAGCAAAATTCCCTCACATTATGTCTTAGTATACACTTATTAAGAAGAATATTTCATGGATTACTAAATATCATAAAAATAATGAAAACCATTGAAGCATGATATTTGTAATAAACACTTAATGTCATAATAACTATAGAAACAATCTTATTTATTATACATGAGTTGAATATTGTTAATATAATGTAGCTAACCAAAAGTACAATCATCTTGTTACTATTAAGTAAAATAAATGAGTCCAAAGATCAAACTTTAATAATAGTTCTCCCATTTTTCATAAACCCTTTTCATTATCTTCACAACATATCATTATAATGAAATGGGCATACCAATAACTATTACACATTTTCCTTGATTCTATTCTTTATCTCGTGTATGTTTTCCTCTCTCGCATGATGTTTTCCCTAGAGAGACCACTAATACACTAGGCCCACAAAGGCGACTAATCTAATAGGCGACTAATTCACTAGGCCCCGAGCACGCCTCGAGAGGCTACTAATCCACTAGGAAAGGATGATAACTAGGCTAAGGATAGTATGAAACCCCTTGATATAGGTTAGTAATAGAGTTATTTGCAGATGTCTTTTTGATGTTTTGGGTGAGGATCTTCTGAGATTTATTGAACTTTCTCAGGTTAGTGGAAAAATCCCTATGATCTTCAATTCAAATTTTCTTGCTCTCATCCCTAAGATTGATCATCCTTTATCGTTTGAGGATTTCAGACCAATATCTTTGTGTAATTTTGTTTACAAAATTATTGGTAATCTTATCTCTATTCAGATCAAAAATGTGCTGGGTAGGTGCATTTCTGGTGAACAGTTTGGGTTTCTGCCAGGAAGCCAGATTCATGATGAGTTGGGGTCATACAGGAAGGTATGCATACTATGCATAGAAAATGTATAAAGGTTGTAATGTTAAAAAATGACTTATCTAAATCCTATGATCGTGTAAGTTGGACCTATCTCCGGGTCGTTCTTTCCAAAATGGGATTTGCTGGGAATTTCATTACTTGGGTCATGAGCAGCCTTTCCTCTGTTTCCTTTTCCTTTATCATTAATGGAGTTGCAACTTCTTTCTTCAAATCTGGCAGAGGACTTAGACAAGGCTTCCCTTTGGCACCTTTACTGTTTCTTATTGTGGTTGAAGGGTTAGGAAGGGCAATTCTTTATGCCAAATACTGTGGGAACTATCATGGATTATCTTTTGGAAATGATATTGTTTTAACACATGTACTTTTTGTGGATGATGTTGTAATGGTCAATGATGGATTTGAACAATCTCTTTCTACTTTATATGAGATTTTAATGATCTTCTGTAAGGCATCTGGGATGAAGATTAATAATGATAAATCTTCTTTATATTTTTCTTGTCTGGAAGATTTTGAGGTTATTACATTATAGAATATATTTTCATTTCCTATTAACAGAATTGAAAATGGTATGAAGTACCTTGGTTTTTATCTCAAACCTTGCAGATGCCTTTTAAAGGATTGGGATTGGCTGATTATTAAGGTGGAAAAGAGGATAAACAATTGGAGCTTCCGGTGGTTATCTAAGGGGCGTAAGTTGATACTGATTAAAGTAGTTTTAGAGGCCATTCTGATCTATTGGATGCACTTTTGGTTACCATTGGGGATTATTGAGAAAATTAGAAAGATCTTTTTTAAATTCCTTTGGTCCGATAATATGAAGTCCTATGGTTTACCTTGGATATCCTGGAAGATTCTCACAAATCCAAAATATTTGGGTGTTTGGGGACTGAAAGTACCTAGAGTATTTGCTAAAGCCCTTGCAGCTAAAATGTCTAGAATATTATTCATGGAACGGGCCTTTGGGTCAACATAGCTATGCAGAAATATATTCATCCATTGAATATATTGGAATGGATTAGATTTCGAGTTAAAAAGAAAAAATGCATATCAATATGTTGGAAAATTATTCTTTGGGATTTTGATATTGTTGGTAATTTATTGGTATGGAAAATTGGAAATGGAAATGATGTTCGTATTGGAGTAGATCCTTGGATAGGATGTAAATGGAGACATTCTTTGCCTTCTTCCATGATTGAAAAGTTACATTTGGCAGTTTTCTATTTTTTATGTGACATTGGTCTTCATGGTTTGACAACATTGATGGCTCAGCAATGGTTTAACGCGGATTTTATAGGTTTTAGTGATCCTCAGGAGATTGTTGAGTGGACTGGTTATTTAGACATTCTAAAATCTAGTCATGCAAGGCTTTAAAATGAGGATGATACTTTGGTTTGGATTTTATCCAAATCTGGTAAGTATACACCTAAAGAAGGTTATGCACAGCTTATGAACAGGGAAGTGGAACATAACTCGTGGTGGAAAGTTTTATGGAAATTGAAATGTCCACTCAAAACAAAATTCTTTTGTTGGTTTATCTTATCTCGTAAAGCACTGACTTGGGATGGTATTAGCATGAAAGGTAGAGAAGGTCCGGGTAGGTGTTACTTGTGTAAGGTGGATTGTGAATCCAATTTTCATATTGGAGTGGAACGCCCTTTTACTCAGACTGTTTGGTTACTCATTGCAGATAATTTAAAACTCAATAACCTTTGGAGTGGTGCAACTATGTTAGAATGTTTCAAACATTGGTGTTTAAACATGGAGGTTGCAGCATTTAAACTTTTACCTATCTTAGTCTTATGGTTCATTTGGAAGGCCAAAAATTTGTCTTGTTTTGAGAATATTTCACTGACACCAGCACAGGTATCCAACTATAGTTTGGTATGATGAAGCCTCTGCCACAGAAAATTTATGTGGTTTCTATTAGAACTATCTCTGTGGAAGTTATTGATAAAACCTATGCATGGGGTTTTTTTGATGGATTTGCAGCAGGGGAACCAAACCTTTACGGTGCTGGAGGTATGCTGTTTTTATCTTATGTTCATTTTTTCTCTTTTAAGGCTTGACTAGGAATGGGTACTAATAATTTTGTAGAATTATGTGCCCTCAAGCTACTTCTCTATCTCACTAAGAGGAAATCATTGGATAAAATTTAGGTTTTCGATGATTCCGAGTTAGTTATTAATTTGGCATCTCGTAAGTATCGATTAATGAATTTAGAGTTAGCCATGATTCTTTAGGAATTAAATAGCCTTACTGATTCTTTCAATTATGTTGTGTTCAAACATATCTATCGGGAAACAAATTCTATTGCAAATGCTTTGGAAAAAGCTGGAGGAAGGATATTGGAAGGATCCTGGTCAATTATGGAACATCGAGCAGATGAAGTTGTGGAAACCTTTCAAGTTTTCTAAGATATTGACAGTTTCTTTGGGACATGGGGTAGAACAGTTTTTTAATATGACTTTCATATTGTTGGAGATAGTCTGTTCTCCTTCTCAGCGTGGATAAAGTTTGCACAGTTTCAGTATATGTAACTTTTGAGTAGTTTTTATGTAATGGCGATAATGTCTTGGGACATATTGAGCAGTTTGTGAACAGTTTCAATTTTTTGATATGTTTATGCCTTAGATCAAAATATATGGTTTATATGCTAGTATGGGGCTTTATATTGAAGGATACCTTTCTAAAAGGTTTTTTGGATATGGATCATTTCCATGTTTTGGAATTATTAGAGACAACATTAGGATGATGTTTGTACAGTTCAGTTGAAACAGTGTGAACATTTTTTTTTGAGCAAGTGAACTTGCATTTGGATGATGATGCAAAGGTCAGTTTTGGAATTGTTTTGAGCAGTTCTGGTGATGGAGTTAAATTTTTTGGTCAATTATATGAGTAGATTGTAACTGTTTATTTTTTGTTATGGATTATATGCCTTTGAACATAATGTTTTCTTTTTTTGAGCACTTTATGGAGTTTCATCTTGACTGTAACCAGCTTTAAGGTTGGGTCTCAATCAGATAATGGACTTGTGTGCCATCTGCTGAATGTAAATAAAGATATTTACGAATTTTTTCCTTGGAAAAAAAAATAGAGTTGATATTTAACCATAACTTAATTCCAATTTTTTTTAGTAATAAAATTACGATTTTTTCTAAGAAAAGAAACTTAATCCCACAAAGGTTGGATTGATTTCAAATAAATGAACTTAATGTAAGTATATACATGTTTAACTTCACCTTCACCCGTATGTTTTTAATAAAGAATTTGAATTATTGTAGGATGGTAAGCCTCCAACTCCTATTAATCGATTGTTTAAACTTATTTTAAGAAAGAATTCTCAAATATTAACAAACCATTCAACTTTTACACGGGAAGGCTCTTCCCCTATTATGAAGATCACATAAACCTTGTAGCAAAATAGCCTTTTATGAAGGTCTCTCTGCGCTACCATCCATATAGAAATGACAATGC
The DNA here is from genome assembly GCA_001517045.1 of Pseudotsuga menziesii. Taxonomy (NCBI): domain Eukaryota; kingdom Viridiplantae; phylum Streptophyta; class Pinopsida; order Pinales; family Pinaceae; genus Pseudotsuga; species Pseudotsuga menziesii. The sequence goes on along the minus strand of LPNX010495669.1, from coordinate 171,587 downwards.
CACTCCGTTCATGGCCATTGTCCCTACCATTTAACCAAAATCATCTAGCATACCCACTATTTTCTATCTCTCCATAGGTGGATAATTACCATAATGATAACAATAGTAAGAAATTCTGACAAAGGTCACCTAAACCTTGTAGAAAAATATCCTTCTTATGAAGATCGCCTAAAATTTTACATAAAAGAAATACATTTTTTTAATGAAATATTAATTCAACTTGTACATGGCTAGGCTCTTCCCTTCTTATCAAGGTCACCTAAACCTTGTAGAAAAATAGCCTTCTTATGAAGGTCGCCTAAACATTTACATAAAAAAAAAAAATTTAGTAATGAAATATTCGTTACGATGGTAGTTTTCAAAACTTAAACTAGATTATATGTTGGTAAACAATATTAGTTAACTTGTAGAAGAGTTGATGGAGTTGGATGAATTCCATCTACTGCATCAGACCCAAAACATACACTTTGATAAATAGTCTAATATCATAAGGAAAGTGCCCGTTAAATGAGGAAAGGACACACAAAGTGGGCTCTCTTACCCAATTCTATTACTCAGCTCTAGGCAAGGATTATCAATATACATAGCTCACAGTCAAATAAAAAACTAGGGATGTAAGGTCCTTAGATAACACCCTTCCACTTGCAATTACAACCGCTACTTAATGGGTTTGGCTTTCACTAAGGCCACCTTTATTTTTAAGAGAAAACCCCAAGGTTAAATTATTCACTAAATGGAAAAATTAAATCTATACTTTATTTTGTGCAATATCCTTTTTTGCTATTAATTAATGTTGAATATCCTTTCAATGTTATTAAAAACATCCTTTCTACTAGAAACTTAACCACCAACTCAATATCCTCCTAAATAAAAATCCCTTATTTTATATAAAATAAAAAATTAATGTCGTATAAAACATTAAAACATATTATTTTAGTAGGTCTCCATTTTACTATTAAAGTTATATATTTTATTATTAAAATGTGAATTCTTTGTTCATAAAAATGGTCATTCAGAAATGAACTAAAAGACTTTACATATTACATGAGGTGAATCATAAGAAGTGAATATACTTTATTTTTATTAATACTTATTTTTTTAAAGAGGATTTCAATATAGTCCAAAATAAAAATCTCAAATTTTATAATAAAAATTTAAATGTTGTATTAAAATATATTATTTTTTTATGTTTTTATTTTATTGATGATAGTTAGAGACCAAACTTTGGTTTATCAGATCTAAAAAAACTAATTATTTAGCTTGTTTTAAAATTGTATTTCTATGCTCAAAGAGTTTGGAGAGAAGCCTCTCGAGCTCATTATAATTTTGACATGCTAAAAATCTAAGAAGGTGAGTATTGCAACAAAGATTAAGAAACTGAGATTTAATGTGGGTGTACTCGGAGCACTGTAAGAGGAAGTGATTTTCATCCTCAATGTTCATATTCTCACAGAGATGGAAAATCATTTCCACCCATGGTGTTTTAGGAACTCCCCAATGCTTCACTATGAAGCTCATGAGAGTTAGCTGTTATCTTGGCTATGTTAATTTTTTTCTTTGAAATAGTTAAAATAGAGATACTTTTGATGAGTGGGGTTGATGAGCTCCTTATAATATCTTAATTTTCTATTAGCCTCTAAATCTTTCTTACACCACATTTAAACTTAGAAGTAACAATATTTTTAATGTTATTACTATTTTGCAATACCATATTTCAATGGTTCAATGGTCTAACCAACGAGATATAATAGTTAATTTAACATTAAATTCAATCATAATAAAAATTTTAAGGTAAAACTTTCTCAAATTGTATATTTGTTTCATAGAATAATTATCCAAAGCAAAATATTTTTAATTGTATTCACAAATGTTACTTAATTCAAAAAATTATTTATATTTTATATTAATAAGAAAATATATTTCTTTTATTTTAAAAACATGGATGTTAATTATCTTATAATTATTATTTTAAAATATTGTTTAATCCTCTATATTAATTATCAATGTATATTTATCTTTTTATCAATAATTTTGCTAAATCATTATGGTGTACTCTAAATATTCTAAGTTTTCAATTTTTTATCATATTTTTTTGTTATTTGGGTTTCATAAGTTATTAAAGGATGTTAATTCTATTTATAAATTTGAAACACAATTTAAATATTTCCAAAAAAAATTACTATATTTTAACCAAAACCAACAATAAAATCAAAAACTTGGAAAAATAAACTATCCATAAATTATTAAAATAAATTAACTATTAATTAATGTACCTTAACCTTCTCATAAACAACTTAAATAAATAGATTGATTCAATCCACTACCTAAATAAATGAATAATATAAACTTTAAATTTTTCATTGTCATACAATCCACTAAATAAATGAATAATATAAACTTTAAATTTTTCATAACACCACCTATTTAGCAACTCACCCATAAATTTAATAAATAGCTATTAAAATAAACTTTAAAAACTTTGAATTCAGAAATCTTGCCCACCTCATTTACAAACATCCCCTTCTTTGCCACTCTTATTCAACCTCCCAAATATCCATGAGCCTGCCATCGCTACTATATTTAAAATTTGATTTTATGTGTCAACGGCTCTGCTAGGTTTACCTATCCGTTACAAATTACAACTTCTCATGGCTAGGTTCCGTTACAAATTTCAACATCCAACCGCTAGGCCTTGGAGAACTATCCGTTGCTAGTGTAGAAAAAGCATTCGTTGCTAAAAGCAGAGGAGAAAACTAGAACATAAAAGACCATATACAGCATCATCAGCATGGCCCGGGCCGGGAAATACCGGAGCCGTAGAGGGATCGAAGTTCCCACGCGCGGACCAGCAACACCATCAGGGCAAGTTCATTTCCCAGTGATGATAAGAGTACTAGCACCGCTGTTACGATCACCTGACCTACGTCATGTCGTTGTTCAGGGGCTTCGAGCACGCTGGGTGGCAAGGATGGTGATAATCCTAGCATAGAAAAGTCTGTTCCCCGTTTGATTCTTTCTCAGATAGGTATGGAATGCCATTACCCATTGTTACTTGAGTCCTCGCACCCTGTGAGATCCTCGGAGGGTATTTCAAGAAGGCCTCAGAGGGAGAGATCTGCAGTTCTCACCCATCAATTGATTATGCATCTATCAATTTAACTATAGCATGCCACTTCAGCCCGGTCAAGGATGAAGAAGCAGCCATTCTATCACAAATGGCCGGCACTGATATGGACCAATGGAACCAATGGAACTCCAATATGTGCTTGATATTTAGTAGCGATGGCGCATTGAAGGGCAAGTTGAGTCCAAGCGGAGTGAATAGATTCTGTACCGATGGCGCGCTTGTATCAAGAAGTTGATCGGTCATGCTCACGTTAAAAGGTTTGACAGTTTGCACATTGCTTGTATCAAGAAGTTTTATCGATTCCATCCAGGGATGAAGTTTATCCGATCTAGAAATGGATGAAAACGAATCATCTCATCTCGCACTGGCCCGCCGCAAGGTATGTTACTTATTCTCCCAACACTTTTTTACCTTTATCTCGTGTGCCTGATTTATCTTCTCTGCCTTCTTATCATTTCGCTACCATGGTCAATGAGTTTTTAAGGGTATATTACCAACCATGGAAAGCTTAAGATTATATGTTGCTGCCTTCTTATTATTAAAGTACAACTTTATCGAGAATATGTAATACTTTATATATCTTTATAGCATATGCACTGCTATGTATATTGTATCTCAGTATGAAATTCATAAATACAAATTCGTTGTGTAATTTGGGATTCTTTAATGGAAGTCCAATATTTGATGTATTTATTTTAAATGCATAAAACTTATTTGTTTTTTTTAACGTAATTAAGCTTTTTAAATGTACTTGGTATATATATATGTTTCAAGTATTTTGTGCATGTTTACATTTGGCCATTTTGATTTATTAGTTAATGATTTAGTTTAATTATTTTGGTGTAACAACTTTGTTTTTTAAAGATTTATTTATTATATGTTTTTATGTAATTATTTACATAATAATTTGTTCATTTTAACATATTCAGCATTCTTTAAAGGTTTATTTATTATATTCTTTTTTATATGTAATTATTAGGTATGCTTTTTAATATGTAATTATTTACATAATAATTTGTTTATGTTAACATATTGAATATTCTTTACATGTATTGGAAGGAGTTTCTTTTTTTTTTATATGTTTTTTTTATGTTTTATCATAAATATGTTTAAAAGTATTTAATAAATGTGTATTCTCTTTTTAGGTTATATGAAAGAAAGAAAGAAAAAATAGTAGTTGTATTGTAGGTATTGAGTTAGGTTAATTTAAATTTAAGTTAGGTTAGTAGTGGTTATTATTAGGGTTGAACACAATAGGTTAAGGCATGTTAGAATAGGAAAAGCAAGAGAATTGTAGGCTATACTACCATATCCTGGTAACTTAACCTCAACGACTAGCCTACAATAATAGGGCTACGGTAATCTAAAGGATGATAGGATACTAAACAATTATAAGCTTAGGATAGAATAAGTTATTTTACCTAAGGCGGGATAGGATAGGAAACACTACTAGGATATGAGTTAAATTGTAATGTAAATTAAGGTAGAATACATGAGAGAATTAGGCTAGGGTAAAATGGAGTAGGTTAATTAGGCTAAGATAAAGAGAGTGGGCTAGGGAAGGAGAGGGAAATCCAAAAGGAAGT
>LPNX010495669.1:41816-164356 GCA_001517045.1 Pseudotsuga menziesii | reverse complement strand
GAGAGAAAGAGAGAGAGAGAGAGAGAGAGAGAGAGAGAGAGGGGGGGAGAGGGAGAGATACATAGTACATATTTCTAAAATGAACTATGTAAACATAAATGAATGTATCTATTTTATCCATATGCATTCTAATTACCTTTGTTTAGATAACTTACTCACTCTTGATTGTATTAATACACCTTGCAATTTCATTTATTTATATGATAAAGTAGATTATACTCTAGATTAGTACTTCTTTTAAATCTTCAATTATTCAATTATATTTTCATAAACTTATACTATACAATGCCAATAATTTATTATTCCTCAAAATATATATGTAAAACATCTACAGTAAGTGTGAGGACCAAGTTCAACTCTAATATCACTTCAAAAAGATATTTAGTTTGCATAACAAATTTGGATTCCAACAATATATAATTATAATAGAAAATCACTAAGATATTGTTGTACTTGAATAATAAATAATACTTGAGTACAATTATCATGTCGCAAATTTTGCATTGGGTCACAATGGCCAAATCACATTTTTCATATTCATGAGAGTTTTTCAAATTGATGCTAAGGGTCAAATAATTGCCAAGGAGGAAAATTACTAGTTTCCTAGGTTGGGGGTGGGAGCTTTGAGATTTGGAATAATAGGGAAAATAAATGATGTTTGAACATTAGAATGGCATAAATATTTAATAAATGACATAAATAAATAAATAAAATGAAAAATCAAAGTTGAAACTAATCATTAAGACATATGAAGGATGTGGGACCCACACAAGGTAGGTTTTCTATGCCACATGGCATCCTCCTCTTCTCATTTCAAATCCATAAGAATAACAAGGTTCTTGTGATGATTTGGAAGGTTAATATACTTGGAATGAATCAATTAAGGTTGAACTAGAGTGTAAGAGTAACTCCCATTGAAGAGGAAGAGGCATTTTGGAGCTAGTGAGACACTTGGACTAGATTCCCTAGCTCTATGACAACAATGATGAATATTGTATGACACCTATGACACAAATAAGATATCAAGCCTGACATATGACATATATGACATGTTAGGGATAAAAATACCTCCAATAGGGTGCTCAAGTGAGTTAGAGAATCTAAGATGCTTCCACATGTGATTTGGTGGAAGTGGGAGACTAGGAACTATTGTACAAGTGGCATTCGTTGGAATCTCTTCCCAACTAGATTTGGAATGAATATATTGAAGGTATTTGACCTATAGAGAGCTTGGAAACTTTATAAATATCAATAAAAAAGAATGAAGGAATATTTTGATCATTTGAGAAATTTTCATTTGTGAATTGAGAGAGCTAGTGGATGACTAATTTCTTGCCTTATCCAATTTCAAGGGTGAAAGATTCCCATACAAGTTTTTGTTTAGAAGGAAACTCAGGTATTTCATGGAGATTTAATGGAGTTCATATTTGTAGGTGTAAATCCTTTAGTGCAACACTTTCTCTCAGTCATTTCCAGTTTTTATTTCACATTCTTGCTCATGGATGGATTGCGCTTTGGGTGAGAAATTGTAACATTTGGGAGAGATTATCCTGATCTATTTCTGATTGTAAAAAGTTTAATATTCTATTTTATTAATTATTAAAAATTCCTAGGTCAAAATATAAAAGGGTTGTAAGTAAAATTCACTATTAATGAGCAAGCAATGACCATTTCCCCACTGTATTGATGTATGCCATGGTAATGTTGATTATTTTGAATGGAAGAATGTCTCTCTGCTATATTTATGATGAACGACCTATCATTTATTATTATTTTAAGTTTCATGTTCAACATTTAATCATTTGATGTCATTTTACTTAGTTTAATTGCATTTGGAGAAGATTTGGTGCCACTTCCCCAAGGGTCAAATTTTTGGTTTTGTAGCTGCTTGGAAGAGAGTAATAACATCATGTATAAACTGAATAATTATTCATATGAGACCTTAGAAATGTACCTTAAAAATACTCTTCCTATTTTTATAAATTTTAGTGGGTTTGGGAGCATTTGAGAAGCCATTTCCATCATTTACCTGTTGAAAGCCCAATTGGCTAGTAAAGACTCCTACTTTGAGCAGAATATTAAACAAGTTTTAAGAAGTAATTGGAGTGTCATAAATAATATATGAATATAATATTCAAGTATTATTATCATTCATACACCTTCTCATAATATTTGGGAGCATTTGGGTCAATTTGGAGACCTAGACATCAAAACTAGTCAAATGTCGAAATAGGAGAAAAAGTGAAAAAATGGTCATTTTAATGTAACATCCTCGACCCTCCGATTGGGAAAGAGGATGCTACTAAACACCAAACATATGGGAATCTATCCCCATGAACATGAACATACATACATATAATGCTGAAGCAGATACTTTTAAAAACATAAAACATACTGCGATGCATAATCTTCCATATACACAGCGGAAGTAAAACATATTAATTAGCATTCAACATGTACATCATCATTCATCAACAATAAATATGATTTCATACATAATTTAAGTAAGAATACTTATCTTATAAAGAACTTTTCCCGCAACCAGCTACGTCGTTGCAACGTTCCACCCAACCATAGGCTCGTGTGCCCTTTAATCTCTCAGCAACACTGCCACCCCCGAGTCGGGCATGATTCCACACGGAATAAGGAACTAGTAGGATTACACATAGCCAAGGGTAGAAACACATCCAAGGATACACAATTTATCCAAGCCAATATAGTTGGGTTTATCAGGCGAACAACAGATCAGCCAAGCCAACAAAGTTGGGTTTATCAGGCCATCCAGGAGCTAAGAAAGGCTAAATGCTAAGCTAGTGAGCCCATTGAAGAGCTAAGGACACCTACACCAGGACCATCCTGACTTCTAGGACACCCACACAAACCCAACACAAGCAAATCAGTCCTTTCTCTGCAAAGCAGTCCCTTAGACCCTAATCTCCCTTCCAGTGCTATTCATGGGTGGTTGAGAAGAAATCCAGCCCTCTAGATCTATATTTGTGGTTACCAAACACACCAGGTTTATCAAGCACATCAGGACCTCATTCACCACTCCAATGCAATCTGAGGACAAAACCACTATGTGCATGCAACAAACCAACTATTAAAGCTATAACAAGGGAAAAGGAACTCCCTGAATTGTTCTTGTCCCTATCATGGCCAAAACGATTCCACAGCAACCTACAATAGCCCAAAATGCAAGGGAGAAACACAACCAAATAAAATGTGGATGAAACCACAACCCACACAACATAGGTACTCACAGCAACTCAATTGATCAAAGGAGACCAACACCCACAATTCAGTGATGAAGTAACCGAACATCACACAGTCTAATAATGGGGAAAAGGGAAAATGATCTCCTACATGAAGGAGAGGAAGAACATCTCACAGACTAGCAATCAAAGAGAAAAAAAAGGAGAACGAACCACAAAACAATGGATTGTAAATCATTTTATCTCTGTTCTGCATGAGGAAAATGAACAGCCCATGATCAGAGAGAGTGGACAGAATGGTCAGCATCCCAAATGGCATGTGAGGAAACCACTCCCAGCCTATGCATGACTGAACCAGCTGGTGGAGGGCACGTGGGGGAAAGCCTACCACCCACCCCTACCCAGCGTTAACTTCCTCAACTAAAATAGGGGTTTAAGGTTTGACACATGGTTTTTCCCCGTGGGGTCCAGGTTTAGCAATCCCCCCCTTTACCTTAGGAAAATCATGCCCTTTTCAATTTATTTGCAGTGAACATAGCTGGTTGGGGTTATTTAATAAAAATGCATAGTTACATGATGCCACAATTTACTATGTGTCGTATATCCCGATATACTATCGGCAATAATTCCAATCCAAAACATAACACAACCAAATCGATGGCGGGCCTTCACCTTTAGCTATGCACCATTATTATTTGCAACATATATATGTATCATGTATATTTAATGCATCGGGGTAAAAACTAGGGTGTTACATTCCCCTCCCCCTTCAATAGCGTTGTCATTAGTGCTTTACAAAATTTGAAGAAAATGCTACACTGGTACCACCTCAGTGTTCTATAGAATTGAACAAAAATGGATGTGCCAATCGCATGGAATCCTCCAGTTCCCACATAGCCTCTTCAGGTCTGTAGTGCTCCCATTACACCTTTACCTGCCCTATGGCCCAGTTCTGAAGCATTGTGACCTTCTTGTTGAGGATGCGCATTGGCTCGATTTGGAACTCTCCCTCGGGTTCCGCCTGAGTCACATCCCAATTTATCACATGGTTAGGATCATGTGCATATTTCTTAAGCAAAGAAACATGAAAAAAATTATGATCTCTAGTACTAGCAAGCAATTCAAGTCTATATGCAACATGCCATATTCTTTCAAGCACTTTAAAAGGCCCACAAAATCTAGGTGACAACTTGGAACAACTTCCAAGCTTTAAGGAAATTTTATTTTCCCTCACTCTGACGTAGACATGATCCCCAACAATAAACTCCCTGTTCATCCTATGCTTATCTGCATAGATTTTCTATCTATCCTGTGTTGCTTTCAGATTATGTCTGATCTTTACAACCTCTTGCTCCATTTCGTTGAGCAACTCTAGTCCAAGCACAACCCTGTTCACTGGATTATCCCAAGTCACTGGTTTCCTACACCTTCTTCCATACAAAGCTTCATATGGACTCATCCCCAAGGATGCCTACTTTCCATTGTTATAAGCAAACTCTATCAAGTGTAAGTAATCTTCCCACTTGGTTGGTTTGTCCATCATGTACATGAGAATCATATCTTCAATCACTTGGTTAACTCTCTCTAACTGCCCATCTGTCTGAGGATGGTATGCAGTGCTGAATTTTAGATTTGTGCCCAAATATGCAAACAACCCCTTCCAAAAATTGGAAGTGAACTTGACATCTCTATCAGAAACTATTGCTTTCGGAAATCCATGCGATTTGAAAATATCCTTCATGAAGATATTTGCAATGTCATCAGTCTTATGTGTAGACTTTACTGGTATAAAATGTGCTACCTTTTTCCACTTTTCTACCACAACCATGATGGAATCATGTTGTCTCCAAGTCATGGACAATCCTGTATAAAATCCATGGAAATAATTTCCCATTTCCATTCTTGAACTGGTAAAGGTTGCAACAAACCTACTGGATTTTGATGCTCAACCTTTACCTCTTGAAATTTCATGCACCTTGAAATGTATTCATTCAAGTACTTTTTCATTCCCGACCAAAAGTACTTCTTTCTAGCTGTAGCGATTGTCTTCTGATATCTTGGGTGACCAGAATACAGAGCTTGATGGATTTCATCCATAACAACTCTCCTCAAATATATTAAACTCGGAATATAAATTCTTCCCTTATAAGTGAGAATTCCATCTTCTTCCAATTTATATCCCTCACACCTCTTCTCAAGGATTTTCTGCTGCAATTTGTCTTTTACCTGCTCATACAATTCATCTCCAACAGTATGATTAACAATCTGCTGCCTCAAATCTGATTGGAAAATACTAAGAGATGCCACATGCATTTCCTGTACCTTCCTGCTGAGCACATCAGCTACCTTATTCTCTTTTCCCTTTATGTGCTTGATTTAAAAATCAAACTCACATAAAAATTCTAGCCATCTTGCTTGTCTAGCATTCAGAGTAGGCTGATCAAACAAATACTTCAGACCACAATGTTTTTTTCTAAGCTCAAATCTTCTACCCATCAAGTAATGCCTCCACATCTTGAGAGCATGTACTATGGATGCAAGCTCGAGATCATGAGTGGCATAGTTCTTCTCATGCTCCTTCATCTTTCTTGACTCATAACATATCACATGGTTGTCCTGCATAAGGACTCCTCCAAGTCCTTGTCTGCATGCATCAGTACAAACCACAAAATATTTCTCTGGATCTGCAACTTTCAATACTGGTGCACTAGTGAGAATATTATTCAACCGTTGGAAGCTTTCTTCACACTTCGAAGTCCATGCGAACCTTATCCCCTTCTTTTTCAAAGAAGTGATGGCATGTGCAACCTTGGAAAATCCCTTGATGAATCTCCTATAGTATCTTGCAAGTCCCATAGAATATCTTACATCCTTCACATTTCTTGGAGTAGGACAATTCATAATGGCTTCAATCTTCTTAGGGTCCATAGATATACCCTCTTCTGAGATAATGTGACCCAAATCCTGAATTCTATCTCTGTAGAATTCACACTTGCTCAGTTTCACATACAGCTGATGCTCCCTAAGCAATTTCAATGTCAATCTTAAATGTTCTTCATGTTCTTTCTCATTCTTAGAATAAATAAGAATGTCATCAAGGAAAGCAAGAACAAACTTATCCAAATACTTGTTGAAGACACTATTCATAATGCTCATAAATGTAGATGGTGAATTTGTGAGACCAAATGGTACCACTACAAACTCATAATGTCCATACCTTGTCCTGAAGGTTGTCTTATGAATGTCTTCATCCTTGATTCTCACATGATGGTATCCAAACCTTAAGTCAATCTTGGAAAATACCTTTGCTCCTCTCATCTAATCAAAGAGGTCATCAATCCTAGGAAAAGGATATTTATTCTTCACAATAACCTTATTCAACTAACTGTAATCAATACATAACATGAGTGTACCATCTTTCTTCTTTATGAACAGAACTAGTTCTCCCCAAGGAGACACACTCAACCGGATATACTTCTTTTCCAACAACTATTGCAGTTGGATCTTCAACTCTAGCATCTCCGGTGTACTCATTCTGTATGGTGTCTTGGACACTGGTGACGCTCATGGCACAAGTTCAATGGTGAAATCAATGTCTCTCTTTGGAGGAATCCCTAGAATCTCATCAAGAAATACATCCTTGAATTCCTATAACACCTGATAGTCTTCCAACCTAGGAGTTTCCTCCCGTGTTGGCTCCAAAATATGAGCTGCATACAATTAGTAACCCTTCCTACAGAACTTATTCAACTACATTTCTGAAACCTTCCTTACTGAAATCACCTTTGGAATACCCTTCACAACTACTGGGTTTCCTTCTTCATCTGTACATTTGAAAGTCTTGTTTTAATAGTCAAGCTTTACTGTGTGAGCTTCTAACCAATCCATTCCAATGAGAAAATCATAGGAACCAAGCGGCAGAACATTAATATCTACACAAGTGATCAATCCATTCATGACTAATGGACATTTCTCCACCACTTCACTGAATTTTCTCTTAGTCCCAGTGGCTAGCTGAACTAACCAATATTTTCTATGATTTACCTTCTTAAAAGCACAAATCTCCACTATTCTAGGAGTGATATAATTGTGAGTAGAACTAGGGTCAATCAAAATAGAAATAGATTGTTCAACAATATTACCTGCAACTTCAACCATAGTTGAATGGTGATCTTCCTGGAAGTCCTCCAGTGCTGCATAAATTCTAGGGACTACCCTTGCTACTTGTCCCACTATTTCTGCTTCTTGAATGTTATAAGCTGGTATTGTACTTTCATTCTTGAGTGGAAAATATCTGTGCAAGTGGGGTCTTTCACATTTCCAACATTTGAGTGGACCTTTATTCTGTGGTGGATCTTTAGGCTTTCCACCTATCACTCCAAATGGATTACTCACAACTTGGGATGGATGCTTTTGCTAATTCCTGAATCTAGAAGGTTTGAAACCTTTCTTTATTTGATGAAACTTTTCATTCTTCTTGTCCTTCCATGACTTATGGTAATCAGGTTTACCCTTGCTTTTCTCATAGCAATATTTATCCTTCCTTATGGCTTCTTCTAGAGTTGTTGGTTCATAAAACTCAATTCTATATTTGTAAAACTAAGGCAATCCACTTAGAAACTGTTGGACCTTCACTTTTTCATCTCTAATGTACCAGACATACCTCAACAATTCCAAGAACTTATTTGTATATTCATCCATGGTCTGTTGTCCCAATATCATCTCATGGAACTCCTTAATCTTGTCATCATAATACTTGTCAGAGAGGTATTTCTTCTTGAGATACTTCTTGAACTGTTTCCACTTCAGTTTCCTTTCACTCATCTTCTTTACTTTCTTGAAGTGTTCCCACCAAATGGATGCTCTTCCATTCAGATTGAATATGGAAACTCTTGCCTTCATATTTCCCAAATAATCCTGCACTTGAAAGTACTTCTTTATCCCAAGAAGCCAAGCTTCAGCCTCTTGTCCAGTCTTTACCTCACCATCAAATGTAGTAGGTTTAGCTTTCTTAAATTCATCCCAAGAGCGATCCCTATGGTGTCTTCTTTTTTTCCTTTTATGAGAAGATGAGCTTGTATCCCCACTAGATTCTTCATAATCAGATGATCCACTAGAATTCCTTCTCCTTCTCCTAGTACTGCTGTTACTACATCCGGTCTTGTTGTACCTCTTCCTGAGTCTATCTTCCTTTGCAAGTCTGTCAAACTCTGAAACATGGCATCATTCAACTAATGTTGCTCTTCTTGGGCCTTAATCAAGCTTCTCATGGTGGCTACAACATCTGACGGTGTCTCTTGGAATCTCCTTCCATTATACTCTATGTCATCATTCCAATTACATACATTTTCTCCCATGGCATCTCCTGCACACTCTTAAGAATCTCGAGCATCATACCCATCATGGGTTCTCATGACTGAACCACCTCTTGCGTTACCACACTATTATTCCTGGAATATTGCTCTGCAAACATGTTATTAGAAAACTGTTAGATGCATATCATTAATATAAATCAGAACTACTTACCTTCCTCTTCTAGAAATTCATAAAATAACAATTTTGCTAAAACACAAAATTTTCTGTCTCTCTTATTCAGACCTGTAATCCACTGATAGTCTTCTGAAATCCACTGAAAATAGTTGGAATTTTGTTGAGAAAAATCTAGTGGGGAAAATCTAAAATTTCCTTTGGACCAATCGGACCTTTTCCCAACAAATTTTTGACACTCTGGCAGTCGAAACACCTAACATTCCGCTGTATCAGACCCTCAGTCTTTTAAGCTTCTGGACTATTCATCGGTTTGTTCATCTATTTCCTTCCAGTGTTAAGAACCACTAACTTTCCCCACAGCTCAATGGTGATCTACTTGTCTAATTTCCTCCACCGTATCGTATCCGTAATCATCTAACCTTCTGATCTTAATCGACGATTAGAACCATTAAGCATTACGCTGCATCAACGATGAAACCAACTTATGCACTGCATCGGCAGTCGGGTGTTGTATGCATCAGCTGGCTAGTCATCTTGGCTTCCACAACGGTGGCCAATGAACCTTCTAAGGTTTCTGTGGGTCACAGCTTTGTCGACGGTCGGAGCGACTAGCAGCTATGGTGTCGAATGGCTTAACCCCTGCGTTTCAGTGGTCCAAAACTAATCGGATACGTGGTGTCAGTGACTTCAACAGCTAAGGTTTTCCGATGGCAGAATATCAAGAATCAAAAACTCTATCGGTTACGGTATTAGTGGTCAGATGCATTATACATCGGGTGAATAGTTCTTTAGACTTCCACAGCGACGGGCACACAATCAGCTAAACTTTTTCGATGCCCATCGACAGACCAAACTACTAACTTCTCCCGTGGTGTCGGTGAATACTTCAACTATAATTTTTCGATCGGTGATCGAAATAACTATTCATCATAGGGATAGTCTACTAAACAGCCGCAATGGTGGATGCTCGATCAACTATATTCTGTTGATCGGTTCTCTAATCATCTATCATTCATCGATCACCAATGGGTTCGACACTTAGATAAATCTTTGAAATTTCTTCCTTGCATCGGCTCTTCCTTCAAGTAATGATCGCCAATCCACTTCACTAGCCTTGACAGCTTCATCTTCTACTCATCAGCGATCCCATCCTCTAGTCATCAATGATCCCAACAACTAAAATTTTTCAATCGTCGATGATCTCATGCCTTAGAAAAATTTTGAAATCTTTCACTTGTCTTCCGCCGCATTGGCTGCCGGAACAACTATCCTCTGCGGCATCGGCTGTCGGGGACTCTATCCATCAGAAGGATAGTCCACTAGCGAGCTACAATGATGGATGCCCAATAAACTAATTTATCTGACATAGTTCATTGGCAACAGAATTATTCACATTTACCACACTGTAATGTCTTCGACCCTCCGACCGGGAAAGAGGATGCTACTAAAAACCAAACATACGGGCATCTAGCCCCATGAACATGAACATACATACATATAATGCTGAAGCAGATACTATTGAAAACATAAAACATACTACAATGCGTAATCATTCATATACACAATGGAAGTAAAACATATTAATTAACATTCAACATGTACATCATCATTCATCAATAGTAAATATGATTGAAGACACAAGTTAGGAAAGAATACTTATCTTATAAAGGACTTGTCCCGCCACCAACTACGTCACTGCAGTGTTCCACCCAACCATAGGCCCGCGTGCCCTTTAATCTCTCAGCAACGCTGCCACCCCTGAGTTGGGAATGATTCCCGAAGGAATAAGGAACTAGCAGGCTTACACATAGCGAAGGGTAGCAACACATCCAAGGATACATAGTTCAGCAAAGCCAACACAGTTGGGTTTATTAGGCAAACAACAGATCAGCCAAGCCAACAAAGTTGGGTTTATCAGGCCACGAGGAGCTGGGAAAGGCTAAATGTTAAGCTAGTGAGCTCATTGAAGAGCTAAGGACACCTACAACTGGACCATCCTAACTTCTAGGACACCCACACACACCCAACACAAGGAAATCAGTCCTTTCTTTGCAATGTAGTTCCTCAGACCATGATCTCCCTTCCAATGCTATTCAAGGGTGGTGGAGAATAAAGCTAACCCTCTAGCTCTATTTGTGTGGTTCCCAAACACACCAGGTTTATCAAGCACATCAAGCCCTCATTCACCACTCCAATGCAGTCTCAGGACAAAACCACTCCATGAATGCAACAAACAAGCTATTAAAGCTTTAATAGGGGAAAAAGCAACTCCCTAAATCGTTCTTGGCCCTATCATGGCCAAATCGATTCCACAGCAACCTACAACAGCCCAAAACGCAAAGGAGAAACACAGCCAACCAAAATGTGGATGAAACCACAACCCACACAATGTAGGTACTCATAGCAACTCAAATGATTAGGGGAGAACAACACCCACAGTTCAACAATGAAGTAATCGAACAACACATAGTGTGACAATGGGGAAAATGGAAAACGATCTCCTGTGTGAATGAGAGGAAGAACATCTCATAGACTAGCAATAGAAGAGAAAGAAAAGGAGAACAAACCCCCAAACAATGGATTGTAAAGCGTTTTATCTCCACTCTGCATGAGGAAAATGAACAGCCCACTATTGG
This sequence comes from Pseudotsuga menziesii, assembly GCA_001517045.1. NCBI lineage: Eukaryota > Viridiplantae > Streptophyta > Pinopsida > Pinales > Pinaceae > Pseudotsuga > Pseudotsuga menziesii. The sequence continues at coordinate 153,018 of LPNX010495669.1, read as the reverse complement.
AGAGAGTGGACAGAATGGTCAGCATTTCAAACATCGTGTGAGGAAACCACTCCCAACCTGTGCATGATTGAACCAGTTGGTGGAGGGCACGTGGGGGAAATATTTCCACCCACCCCTACCTAGCATTAACTTCCTCAACTAAAATAGGGGTTTAAGGTTTGACAAATGTATTTTCCCCATGGGGTCCAGGTTTAGCAATCCTCCCCCCTTAACCTTAGGAAAATCATGCCCTTTTCAATTTAGTTGCAGTGAACATAGCTGGTTGGGGTTATTTAATTAAAATGTATAGTTACATGATTCCACAATTTAATATGTGTCATGTATCCTGATATACTATCGGCAATGATTCCAATTCGAAACATAACACAACCAAATCGATGGTGGTGCCATTACCTTTAGCTCCACACCATGATTATTTACAACATATATATGTATCATGTATATTTAATGCATCGAGGTCAAAACCGGGGTGTTACATTTAATAAAATTTCAAAAAAGGGACATTACAGTGGTATGAGAGCATGGTATTGGAACCTTTGAATTGATACCATAAGTTAAAAAAAATTCATACATTTCTTGGCTTCACAAGAGACCCACTATTCCTACTTTCCTTCCTCCCCGGCCAACAATTACATAAATTACAACCATAGATATTGGAGCATGTCTCCAGGAGTATCAAAATTTGAGAGGGGATATTCATGAGAGGTATTATTTCCAAGAATATATTATCAAGTATCAGTTTAGGCACAACAAGGAAAATCTAAATTCATTAAGGGACAATTAGAAATCCATAAGTTTGGAGGAGCATGAAATGAGAAAAAATCATCATATTTGAGAAAAGAGCCTAGATACACCATTAAAGGAAGAAACATAGAATCATGAAGTGGACCATTAATTACCTCAAGGTGATTGCAGAGAAGAACATAAGAGGAAGGTGAAAACAATAACACAATCCTTACTAATGGGGTTTGTTCCACTCAAAGAGAATCTATCGATGAATCCTTGAACTATGAAGGAGTGCCTACTAAGGGGTTATCACAACTATATGTTGGTGACATATATATCAGAGTGGAAAATGTTGCTACATTAAAAATTTCTCATAAGCATGAATATGAATACCTTGTCACAGATAATGAAGAACCAATATCAACTTCCCCATCACCACTTGAGATTCAAGAAGTTGATCAAATCAAGTAGAAAGAAGAAGAGGAGGTTCACTCCCATGAACCATCCTTCATTGAAGGGTCTTATAAGATGAATGAAAAAAATATACAAGAGGAACTTAGAATACTCCATGACACTAAATCATTCGTGTTGAATTTTTGTTGGAGATTTTCTTCATTGGAGGAGCCATCCTTCCATGAAGACATGGAGAATATTCAAAGAGAATGTGCAAAATAAAAGGAAATTTCATGTCTTCTCTTTTTTATAGAAAGAATGTGATTGATATTAATGAATTTTTACATCATGCATACTTGATAAATAATGAGGATAATCATAAGGTCACAATTCAAAATGAGAAACTTCTTGAAAAGTTGCAAGAAACTTGTTTTTCTTCCTATGTTTAAGATTGTCAAATGGTGGATTGTTGGGTGGATTATCATGACATGATGGATCTTGAGAAATGTGGAAATTTTAATGTTCTATATGTGTTTGAAGATGAACTTGAATATATACAAACACTTGATGTGGTAGAAGAGGAACTTGAATTGACTTGATGTGGTAGAAGAGGAACTTGGATTGTCTCTTGATGAGGGTTATGCAATTTTTAAAGAAGAGCAGGATTCTTGTACATTGGAACCAATCTATGACAAAGGTTTCACACTTTTGAAGGAGTTACATGATACTACCCATATGGATCCTTCCCATGATGAAACTTCTAAACTTTTGGATCATTTGGGTGAGTTACTCCATTCTCCTGCATCCTACAATTCCATTTTTTGTAACATTAGTCTCAATTAAGTATGGGTGAAAGGGTTCTTTTTTATGGTGCCACATGAGGAGTACGGAAATCCTAGATTTAATTTTTATGATGACATGGTTGTAGAATATTCTTATTCACATTTGCATTAGTATCCTTTGTTACTTTATGATGTTGCACATCTAAATGGATGCACCTATGATATGAATTTGAGTCACTTGAAGACTCATGGTTTTTCTTTCTCAACACTTGGTTGATTTGATGTTGGAGGAAATTAATCCAACACGGGGGTGAAGATATTTATCATTGGAGAAAAATTTTGTTTCCAGACACATACTTTGTTATATCTTTATGATTCTCTCATTCATGGATGTATGGGTGAGACTTCTTTGAGTCATTTGGAGTCTCCTTGTTTTTTTTGCTCATTATTTGGTTCAGATTTTAGTGGAGATTCTTCATTCACTTCTTGGATGAAATAATACATGGCTGAATATTTTGATGCATATCACATCCTTTTGGAGAAGCATTATAGGACATGGGATCCTCACCTATGTCATTGGAGCATATTTTATTGGTCACTTGAAGATTGTATGCACTTGGAAAATGGTGGTCTAATTACTTGGAGGTATAAGCACTTTCATGATTTTTTGATGAGGAACCTCCTCGATGTACATTCTTATTATGTTGTTATGGAATTTGATGATATATAATATGTACTCATGATGTTTGGAATAATTCATACAATAAAATCGAATCCTGGAATTCTCTTTCCTAATGGTATGGGTTGGAGGGCACTCTTAATTGTTGGAGTGCAATACATGCAATGGGACCTTGGGATAGTTTTTAGTACCATTTGTTAGTTTTTCAACATTTAAGCTAGCATTATGTTAGGATCTTTTCACTGAGATAATAACAAGCACAACAATAAAACATAAGCACTTCACAAGAGACAAGAGACACAAAGAGTTTTGATCAGGGAAACCATAAATGGAGAAAACCCCACAAATTCCTCAAAGATAGAATCACCACAATATGTAAGACCCCAAAACAGTAAGATGCACTCCCGACAGCAGTAGTCTTCTAGTCCCGGTATATTTCCTTCTTAACTAGTGCGCCACACTTGAGAGAGTAAGTGATGTGATGTACAAGTGATAAATAGAGAGACTCTCACTCTCTATTTATATTCTTCCATTCACTTGAAGTGCACTAAATCATGTCGGCCCAACCAACAATTACTTACTCAATCCTACACCTTAATTAGTGTATAATAACTCAATTTCCCCGAAACTATGGGGACTTACACAATGGCTTGACAAGACTTGTTTACATTATTAATCCTCCCGATCGGAACATCGGGGCATGACAACATGACTCAAATACATATTAGAAACATCTCGGAATAAACATCGGGTTACAATACATAAGAATACATTTCGAAGTTACATATACATCAACACTCCCTCTTAACTAGGAAGGTATTCTTTCAACATGATTTTGAGTACTAGTCTTCTTCTCTGTATCAACTGGATCATATTTTTCTTCAAGTCATCTTCATCACTGGATTTGGATCATCTCTTGATCTGGATCATCATAGAACATCATCACTGGATCTGGATCATCACTCGATCTAGATCATCATCACTGGACTGGATCTGCATCATCACTCGATCTGGATCTGGATCTGGATCATCTCTCGATCTGGATCATCACTGTAGGATCTGGATCATCACTTGATTTGGATTTCTTGGAGTCATCATAACTGGATCTGGATCATAGCTCGATCTAGATCTCCTCTGGTCATCATCATGTCTGTACTATCTCATCATAGGAAGTTCTACAGAGCCAGCCCTTTTTCATGCTGGTTGTAGGCCTAGACACCAGGTAGGTCTTCGCCCAGCACTTACATCTAACCTGCTCATCAGAAAGGCATGCCCAAAACTCACATCTGATCATGTAGTAAAATACAATCACATTAGAAAGGCCCAGCACTCACATTCACCAGCATGATAGGACATCACATCACTAACATCTGTGAAATGGCTCTGCACTTATATCTGACCTACTCGTCAGAATGGCACATTCATCCAGGAGGGAACACATCCTACCACAGTGATGAATGAATCTCACCTAGGATGGAACCCTTCCTACCACAGTGATGAAATATTTCCACACATTCACTCAGGCCGGAACACATCCTACCACAATGATGAACGACTCTCACCCAGGCCAGAACCCTTCCTACCACAGTGATGAAAGATTTGTGCACTCACATCTGACCTGGTAGGAACTAAATCCTACACCCTCGTCAGAATGGCCCCCAGTCCTTGACTGAGCTACCTAGTAACGAACCAGGCGCCTCCACTCTCCCTGAGAGTGGCAGTTGCCCTTACATCTGTCCTACTCGACATAATGGCCAACACTCACATCTGCCATGGAAGGAACTTAATCCTTTAGCCATGAACAGAATGGATCAGACGTTACATCTGACCCGCTCGTCAGAATGGCTCTCTCAGTCCCTGACTGAGTGTTCCTGGTAATTGACCAGGTGCCTCCATTCCCAGAATGGCAGTCAGCACTCATATCTGACATGGAAGGAACCAAATCCTCTCACCATGACAGAATGGCTCAGCCCTTACATATGACCATGGAAGGAACCAATCCTCTCACCATGTCATAATGGCTATGGGTCTCATCACTTTCTCTTGGAAGGAACTTCGATCTAGAGAACACCAAGTCTCTCTCTGAAGTACTCAAACTTCAACCTAGCCAATGGCTTCATCAATACATCAACTATGTATTCCTCCGTCGCAACATACTGGAGCTTCACTGCTCCTCTCTGCACCATATCCCTGATATAGTGATACTTCATCTCGATATGCTTCGACTTGTCATGGAACACTGGATTCTCTGACAACTTCACGCAACTCTGGTTGTCACAATGTATACAAGTAGCATCCAATTGGAGATCAAATATATGAGATAGTAGCTTCCACAGCCATACTGCCTCACAACTAGCTGAACAAGCTGCGACATACTCTGCTTCAGCTGTACTGAGTGCCACACAGGATTGCATCCTCCTAAACCAAGATATCACACCTGATCCCATACTGAAGCAACATCCTGAAGTACTCTTCCTGTCGATGGCACTACCTGCCCAATCTGAATCAACATAGCCTTTCAGGTTAATCTTTTGATTCACATTGTACTTGAGCCCATAATCAACTGTACCCTTCAGGTACCTCAGAATATGCTTTGCAGCAGTCAAGTGAACACTCCTCAAATTTGTCAGGTACTGGCTCAAGGTGTTCACAGCAAAGAAAATGTTTGGTCTCGTGTTCGTCAGGTACATCAATGATCCAATCATCTAACGATACATTGTAGCATCAACCGTCTCTGATGAAGCATCACTTAATAGCTTCATGTTCGATGCCATAGGTGTGGTCATGGCCTTGCAGTCCATCATCCCAAAACTCTTTAGGATCTCTATTGCATACTTCCCTTGTCCAAGGAAGATTCCATCTGTACTCTGCCACACCTCCATACCTAGAACAATAGTGCATCGACACATAACAAAAGTATCACTGGTCTTCCGTCTTCAACCTTGAAGCAAAGGTTGGAATCCTATTTACTCTTAGTAAAGCTTAGAGTCATCGGTAATCTATCCATCCTGTCGTATCATGTCGAACCTCAGGATCTTCTGTAGTCACTCCCTCTGAATCGAAGCATCGTACTCCTTCTATCTTCTGTACTCTATGCACTAAAACATTCTGTACTGAAGTGACAAGTAGTATCCATCTAGGATCATTGGATACCAAGATCCTCTATTTTGAACTTTTTCAAAAGTTCTTCTCACATCCATCTGTGATCTTGTCATCCTTTATCAACCTTGTAGCAAAGGTTATGATATTCGTTAAGCTCATCATGTATGTGTTATCCCATGTGTGTCTTCTGAACTCGTACAAGGCCTTCTTTCATTTGCACACAAGATTATGTATGTCAGGTGAATTCACTTCCAGTGGCTACAAATATCTCTTATTAGTTTATGTCTTCTTTTCGTGAGAAGCCTCCTGCTACGAATCTTGCTTTGTATCCCACGATGTTTCCATATACTGCATGATGGAGCTATGAAATTCTATTCATGTATTGATAGTGCATCCTAGACATCATTCTTCTTGAACCAGTCTTCTTGGTTACTTCTTCATAGCTGGAAGATTCTGCATCAATGATGTCGCTGCATTCATCATATTATTCTTTGTTTTTGAACTGTCGTCACTTGTTCTTCGGAACAAGTCTTCATTCTTCTTTTCTTGTAGGTGATTATGTATGCAATATTTCCTACAAGTCAAATGAAATTGTATGGTTATAAACATTTCATAAGGAATATTTATACTGGAAAACACTTATGCATAAATATATGATTATGCAACTACTTTAGCCAATACAACATTCATTTATATTTCACTGAAACTTTCTAGATGCCTTCCATATCTACCAGGACAATATTGAGATTGTGCACTAATCCAATATGTCAGCAAAGAGGTTTCATTCTAGATAAGTAGCAATGGAGAGTTGTATAGAACCATGAGCTAATTACCCATCACATGTATATTAGTAGTATACTGCCATTAATGCAAACATCCTATCATGCATGATACATCAACTGAATATAAACAAATGCATCACAAAACAATATTATGAAATGACAATTGAATACTTATCTTTATTTGTTTCATGGGTAGACTGCTTCTTGAGCCTTCAGCTTCATCATCTTCTTCATTCATGGTAGCATCGTTTCTTATCCAAATGATAAGGAGGATAAGAAGTTCTTCAAGAGTTGAGTTCTTCATATTCCTCATTGCTTGAGGGATCTTCTTTGGATGGTGAGAGCTTGATCTTCAATTGCTCCCATCTTCTATTCAACTGAAAGTGATCACTTCCTTCTGGAACACATTCCTTGAATGAATGAATTTCACGATCCTGGGAGGCCATTCAAGGTGGCCATCACTACTTATGCATTCTTCACTTCTGCTTCAAGTTTTTACTGATTTGAGAGACTCTCATGATTGCATGGTCTCTGCATTCTAGATTTTCACATTCTTCAACTGGTTTCTTTAGGTCATATTCTTATTTTTGTTCTTCCCTTCAAATAGCTTGAAATTCTAGAATACCTTCAACAGCTTTGCTTGCAATAGGTAGTGCTCTGCACATGTGCAAGCCTTCTATGCCAAAGCTCGTTTGGATCTACTATTTTATGGATCAAGGCTTGTTCTGGATGGCCCTTCAATTTGTACAAGCCTCCTTCTTGTTCTCTAATCACTACCGCATCATCGATAGTATTTCCTTTTGGCCACATGATGACTTGACCATCTATGAATTCCACCCGCATTCCTTTTGCATCCAATGCTGAAATGGAGAGAAGGTTCTTCTTGAGTCCTGGAACAAACAATACTTCTTTCATTGCTAGAGACTTACCAGAGTCTAGCTTGTATGAATATTCCCCACTACATTTTATTGGATATTGGTAGTCATCTCCTAGTTTCACCTTGTGAGGTGATTCATTTTCTGACAGTCTTACAAAGGATTCCTTGAGTCCCATCATATGTTTGGAAGCCCCACTCTCTATAATCCAATAATCACTTCCATGAGTAATTTTACCTATGAGAGATGATATCAGAACATATTCATCCTCTCTTGAAGAATCTTCACTTTCATATCTAGATCTCTTTTTGGATGGTTCATCATCCTCTGCAGCATGAGCATGATGTCTTCTTTGGCCTTGACCGATTTCTTCTTGTGAAAGGATTCTAACCTCGTCTCCCTCTAAAACTGGAAACTCTATACTCATGTAGGTGTCCAATCCATTTTCTTCAGAGAGATCATATACTTCTAGGATTGGAAGTTGTCAACTTCACCAAGCTTATCATCAAGCTGATGTGATAGATCACTTTGAAATGAGAACCTCAAATGAAAATAACAAAGGATTAGATCTTACCGATTTGAGGTGTCTATCCTGGTTTCGGAGCTAGCTGATCTAGGGTTTGTCACAGACACCCTAATTTTCAAAACTTGGAATATTTCAGATCTAATTGGATATACAGATAGATCTCTTCAAATGGAGTTGTCCAATGTACTCCTTTTCTGAAAACAATGGAGGGAAGCTCCCAGCACAGGAAGCCCTAGATTTCAAATTTCTTCTGTAGAAATGCATGTTACTGTTTCTATAATATATTTGAAATTACTAATCCTCTGTGTCTTAAATTTCTCAATGCGGTAACCTCGGCTTTCCTTGATCTGCCACCATAGGTTTCATCAGAATTAGTTTCACCATTTGGGATTTATGATCCTTTTCCCAAGGTGACCTGTTACATGACTGTTCAAAACAATGAAGTTGTACGGCATGCCACGTGTCACTGCTTCATCCTCTGAGTTTGATATTTGGACCAACAAAATCAAAGTCTGTGAGATTTCTGGAACATCTTTATAAATTCCATTTGGACCTCTGTAGCCCAATATATTTCAATTCTCTTCAGGTGTCCTGTTTAAGGATGAATTCTTGAGGAGGCTGGAACCCTAACTTGGAGGGATCATATCTCCCATAATATAGCGAATCTGAGGCTGAGTTTTGGAAAAAGTGTTCATCAAGATTTTATATTTGTCCCTTGAAAGTTTTAGATTCTTACACTTCACCAAACTCAGAATATAGTGACTGTACCAAAACTTAGCAGTTTTAGTATTAGGGTTTTTCCTAGCTCAGGGTCAAACTAGGGTTTGACTTTCTCGGAGTTTCACCCAACCAAATTTCTTGATACAGGTCTCTAAACTTCAGTTTTGATGAGGAGAACAATCCTATGTTGGTATCACTCAAAAATTCATCTTCTATAGAAATCCCTAATTTCCACATCAAAACTGAAAATGCTCGAAATCGAATTCCGCTTCGACAGAAAGATGTGCCCTAAGGAGGAGAGTTGTTCCACCTTACTTTTCCTGAAAATATATGGAGCAAGGTCCAAAAACTAGGATTCCCTAGTTCCCGCAGCTGCACAATGGCTTCTTCTTAGGTTAGCTGTGATACCATGTTAGTCTTTCAACATTTAAGCTAGCATTATGTTAGGATCTTTTCACTGAGAGAATAACAAGCACAACAATAAAACATAAGCACTTCACAAGAGACAAGAGACACAAAGAGTTTTGATCGGTGTTATACACCTGAGTGGCACCTCTCCGTCTGAGTGCTGATATCCCTCATGTCGGCACACAAAAGGACACTTATGGATAGAGGTTTTCCCTTAATACTATAGCTTAGCTTGTCATGAAATACATTCTACCTTCATCCAGCTAGTTACTTTTCCATTTATCCATGTTGGGATGTATTCGTGACTCTCCTTTTAGACAACTCGCGCATCATTGACGAGTCTCCTTCACAGCAAGTCGTGAATCCTTGTATTCACGGGTTGTGCTTATCCAGAGTCGCGAGTCATTCACGGGTTGCTCTACTACATACCCGCGAATGTGCCTCTTAACATGAAAACACAAAATCACGTGCTAATGGGAGTTTAGTTAAGTCATTTTACTTAATCTCCCTAACTGCTATAACCTCCCTAACCTTCGAGAACTGCCTTATTTCACCCATATAAATACAGGCTTTGGGGAGGGTTGTAGATACTTACACTTTGGAGCAAAGTTATGCTGGTGGATTGTTTACAGAAGTCTTTGGAGTAGTGAAACTCAGAATCCTTTGGTGACAGAGGAGTCCTTGTCTTAGACATTTGGTTGTACTTTGACCTTTCTCGTTATTGATAATAAAGAGATTACTTCTTCCACATGTGTCTCATATATCTTGGTTTGATAATTGTTTATGTTTCAGTATTTCACATTTGAATTATCTGACCTGCTAACATATATATATGAATCATTCTATATCTGGAAGATTGTCTCTGAACAGGTGAAAGAGGAGTGAACCTTGAATATTTTGGAAGTGGAGTAGATCGGAAGAGGACTAGCAAGGATCGAACATCGTTTAACAAGTAAGTTCTTCTAACCCTCCTATTTCCTATTCTACACTTTTGAAGTCAATTTTCTGCAAGTGTTTGAGTATGTTGGTAACCCCCGACCTACAATTATTAGGTGCCTAATCCCTTACAACAGAACTGGCGGCTCCACTGGGGAAGCCTAGACTGTTGTAGGTCATTTCTGTTATCCTGACCAGTTTTGCTTGTGAGTCTAATTGTGGTCTTTTATCCTGGCTCTTGCTTAATTCAGTGTTTGAAAGTATTAGGGTTTTTTCTTTGCGTTTGAGAAATTTTTTATACCCATTCGCGGGTTGTTCCACTGAACAGTCACAAGTAAAAAGTTGCATTCACGGGTTGTTATACTGCACAGTCGCGAGCATTCGCGAGTTGCACTATTAGATAGTCGCGAGTACTCCTGAAGATTTGGATTTTTAAAGAAGAGTTTGCTTGTGTCTTTTCTTGTTATAGTCCTTGTTTTCTGGGAAGACTTTCTTTAAGAATGCTATAGAGTTTGCTTGATTGCCTCAAGTGATCACATCTTAGTGCTTTTTGAAATCCATTGAGTCTTTTTACTTGATTTATTTACTGTTTGCATCCTGAAGCATTTGGCCTGTTTGGGTTCTTGGTTAAAGTGTCTTAGTCCAGATCAGTGATCAGGGTCTTGGACTCTGTTTTTCCAGTCTGCTTCCTGACAGTTGCTGGTTTGCACTTACCTTTTTAAGTCTGCAGTGGTTTTGCATCATTGTTTGCACCCAAGCTAGGTTCCTAGCCTGCTTCTCTTGCTGGTCTGTTGGTTCTGTCAGCCTGTTTGTTTCAGTTTGTAGTTTGTATACAGTTCGTAAGTTTCAAGTTGACTCAAACATAGTGCATTGTAGATCCATAGTAGTTTCTTTGAGCAATTTTTAAAGTGAAAACAAAACATAGTTAGTCTTTTGCATTGTAATTTTTGCATAAGTAGTGTTTGCTTCATTTTGAAATATATAATCTTAGAAAATTACAAAAACATAGGCTTAGTTTCTCTTATCAGTGCTTTAGTTCATCAATACATATTTGAAAAAATGAAAAGAAGTTTGTTTTATAGTAGTAGTTTGCTTTGAATACACTTTACTTTCATTTATTTCTTGCTGAGTCAAAACACCATAAAGTATATCACTTCCATTTCCTCTTGAGTAAGAAACAGCCCTTAAAATAAATGCATAAATTAAAATTTACTTGTAAGTTTTTATTTTTAGGGGGCCTTTCACCTACTAGCTTAGGCTAGACTTGTGGGCTAGGGAGTGTAAAATTCCCACAAGTTATAAACTCAGACGTAGTGGACCGTTCTTTAGGTAAATCCTTGATTCTATCACTATATCTGGGAAGCTCCTCTCAAACGGGAGTTAAGCACTAGGCCGGGTGGAGGCTTGGACAGAGGAGATAACCCTCCGAATCCTTGTCAAAACGTAACGTAGGATTTTTACGCATCTGGGGATTCTATCCTAGACAGAGTTTTGGGCTCAGCTACCCTGCCCATGCGCACGAGTTCGGCTTGCGACTGTCCCCCCAGACAGCTGGTATTGTCAAGGTAGCCTTTAGTCTCTTGTCTCTTAGGGTTCATACCTAGGTAAACCGGAAGGTTATTTCTAGTTCACCTTGAACGGGCTTGGAAGGTAACCCTTGTGGAAAGTGCAGGATGGTGGTGGGTGATTCCTCCGCTTGTGCCTGAGAACCCGTCAAGGACGCCAAGTAATCGTTCATCACCTTTCTTCGGGAAAGCATATATTTATACCCTGGTTTGATTGCTTGAGACTCTAGGATCTTTTTAGTGTATGCTCTGTGGATTTGCTTGTGCTTAGTTGACCTTAGGGTGTGATTAGTCAAATTTTTAATTCTGGAGGACCAACTTGTTAGAAGGTAAAGAAGGTTGAGAAACCTTCCTCCTCTCACTACATTGGAGCCTCCACCTTTACCCCAAAGGCGGAGATTAGGCACAAATGGTTCTTTTGAACCAGTAGGAGTAAGTGAGGTTCTTAGTGAACCGGAATTGATAGCTAACCATTTTGATTTTGACACAGTCGAGATATAAAAACTGCAGAGTGACGAATTTGCAAGAAATTTTAACTCTCCCTTGACTGATCTTAACGATCATGTGATCGTCCAAGTTAGACCTTTTAGTTCACCAGTAGTAGGTGTCCCTTTGAGTAGAGTCATGTCTTCTGCAGAAGACAGTTCTTTTTTGTTTACCTCAACCCTTCTAGTTGAAGGGGTACTACCTCCCCCGGTTAGTGCCCATAGATATAGTTTGCCTTCTACACCTTTGACTCCAGTGAGCCGGGTGGTTCAACCACCGGTTCACTCCAATATAGGAGGTATTTCTAGTAACACGGTTGCTGGGATCCCTAGTATACCTACCATTCCCTCTTCCTTCCCTTACACTACTCAGAGTGGTCCGGTAGGATCCTCGGCTTATGTCCAAGGATTTCCTTGGAATGGGGAGAATATTCCTCCATCCAGTCCATACGTAGGTCCATCTCCTTCATATGTAGGAGTGTAGTTTGGGGGAAACACCTCTTATGGTTAGAGCTTCCATACCCCTATTTCGGTCCCATACTTGAGCTCTCCCTTCTCTTTGTTTAGTGGAGGGATACCTGCTCCAGTCTTTCAGACCCCATGTTCTATGGGGATGGCCCGAACCACTTACACTGCACTTCCCACCCAAAATACGGTGGCCTACGGATGGAATCTGTTTCAAAGAAACCTTCCCACTTCACAATCAGTGTCAGGGGGCAACCCCACCTTTACCTATGGGAATTCGGGGGCTGGACCCTCTAATCCCCAAGCTGGCACATCTAGTGCACCGATTAGGCCCAAACTTCCTTTTCTGGCAACTTTGAACTTGCGAGACTTATCCAAATTGATGAATGACCCAATGAGGCATGACCCCTTGTGGCCACCTGTTCCCACCAAACTGCCCTCGGACATCCCTAAGTTCGAAGGTAAGGCTGGTGAAGATCCTGGGGCTCATGCCACCACCTTCCATTTATGGTGTTCTTCCAACTCATTAAATGAAGATTCAGTGAGATTGAGGCTGTTCCAGAGGAACTTGACTGGAACTGTGGCAAAATGGTACATTGAGCTGCCTTCTGCTGCTTTTAGTAGTTTCTAGGACCTAGCTAGTGCTTTCCTCAGTCACTTTTATCTTCCGGTTCGTTACGATTTCGGAACGGATTTGTTGTCCACTTTCAGAAAAAACAAGGCAACCCACATCTCGGATCATATCCAAGAGTGGAGGAGGCGAAAGAGTCTTATCAAAGCTACCATCCCTCCTGATTTTCTATTAGAGTGGTTCCTTAAGTCATTGTTGCCATACATATCTAAGGATGTTTCCACATTAGGAGTGACTAGTGAAGAAGAAGCCATACTCAGGGCCCAGTAGTTGGACTTGATTTATTCACAGTCTAGGATTCTATACGAAATTATCCCTGAGGCACAAATGCCTTCACATGAGGTTGAGAAACCCAAGCCTGGACCCCATGCAGATGGTGTGGTCGGGTCCGTAAACTCTCCCACTGTAAAGTATTTGACAAAACAGCTTCACCAATTGTCTGTCAAATAGTCTACGGTGGAGACAGTAAAGGCTTCCCCCTCCTCCCAAAGTGCAAATGTTTTTGCTCAAACCTCTTTGAAGGGAAATCAGCAGCCCAGTGGGAAGAATAAGAAAGGTAAAAAGGGAGAGGGAAACCAAAATCAAAACAAGCCATAGCCCACAAACAATGCTGATGGGGGAAAAAAGGAAAAGAAGAAAGTCAAGTTCCCTTGTAAGTTGTGCCAAGGGGACCACCTTACTCATATTTGTCCCCTCATGGAACAAGCTCAGAAGCTACTCCAAGCTCAATCGCTGGCTGTCCTAAAGGATCTGTTTCCCCAAGGGAAGAATTCTGCTTTAGCTTCTACCATAGCAGGGGGCACTCAAGCTGCCCCTGACCCAAATTATATCAACATGGTTAGATCCTCAACTTTGTTACAAACTAGGAACAAAAACTATGAGAAAGTGACCGATGAGAAGGGTAAAGCTGTAGTTGAATCTTCCAACCCTCTCACTATAGAGAAACCTACAGAAATAATGCCAAAGATACCCAAAGGTGTCTTTAAAAAGACTTTGCATAACCCAAATTCCCGAGCCGCTTCTAACTACTCAGTGGTTGAAGACTTGGCTCAGAATCTGTGTGCAATGTCAGCTTTAGAGGTGCTACAGAGCTGTCCCGCTCAGCGGGATGCCCTCTTAGCAGCTTTAGGTAGCATGGACTCTTCGAGTCTCTTAGCAAAATTTAATCTCTCTGATGTTAAAATTTGCCTCCCTTACCATGTAGCTCTATCGATAGATGTTGTCCATGGTGGTAAGACCATTTGACAAGCAGTTGTTCATGAGGGAGCCTCTACTTGTGTTATGTCCTTGGCCTGTTGGAAAGCTCTTGGATCCCCAGAGCTAGTCCCATCAACCACTTTACTTACTGCTTTTGACGGAAGGTCTTTCCGTCCACATGGTATCCTACCATCTTTTGAGATTAAGTTGGCTGACAAAGTAGTGTCTATTGAAGTCGAAGTGATTGATGCTCCATTGGACTACAATTTGCTTCTGGTTAGGAATTGGACTTATGCAATGTCTGCTATTGCATCAACTGTGTTTCATGTCATGGTTTTTCCACATGAGGGCAAGGTGGTCACTGTTGACCAACTTGATTTTACTCGGAAAGGCCACTTAGAGTCTAAAGATTCCACTGTGCCATTGGTTGATCAGGCCAAACCTGCTGCACAGAGCTTGGGGGCTGGAATGTATGCATCATTGATGGGCACATTCGATATTCCAGCTCTAGTCCTTTATATCGGTTCTACTACTGTAGGGAAGTCCATTGATTCGATGGTCAATAGGACTGATCCTTGGGTCCTCCCAACCCCTCAGGAATCGGAAGTGCCCTTATCTGTAGTGGAATTGGTGTATCAAGCTATTACCCAAACCACTGTTGATCCCATTCCAGATCCTCTTACAGTCTCGGATGATCTGGAAGAAGTCTATATGCCCGCATGGGCGGAAAACTCTTTACAGTCCATAGATTGCTTAGACACTGTTTTACCTTCCGATGAAGCTATTCTAGAAGCTATGTGTGCGCGTGATAAGATATGTGAGGATCTTCATCACTGATCTTATTTCCTTCCAGAGCTAAGCAAGATAGAAAACCAAGAGTTTCATGTGAGACTGTCGGATGATGTTGATACACCTGTCAACCCTTTACCTAGGGAAGGAGTGTTTGCCGAGGGGAATATGGCTAACATTTCCACCACTATACCGATCAACATCTCTGTAAAACCAGATGTCATGGAAAATGTCTATATTGGTGCAAACTGCTCTCCGGAGGAGATTTCCATTTATACTTCCCTTCTCACGGAATTCCACGATATCTTTGCCTGGTCATATGAGGAGATGCCAGGCATTGATCCATCTATTGCTCAACATGAGATCCCAACCTATCCTGATGCCAAGCCAGTTCGGCAAAAATAATGCCCCGTGAACCCACGTAAAGTGGCGGCTGTGAAGGAAAAGGTTGAAAAGCTGTTGAAAGCAGGTTTTATATATCCCGTAGCTTTGACTGAATGGGTGTCCAATCCAGTTCCTGTTGATAAAAAGCAAGGGACTATTCGCGTTTGTACGGACTTTCGAGACCTTAACAAAGCATGTCCTAAGGACAATTACCCCACACCATTTATTGATCAGATCATAGATGCATGTGCGGGTAGTGAGGTATTCTCCTTTATGGATGGTTTCTCTGGCTACAATCAAATCCAAATCAAATCAGAAGGCCAGCATAAAACTGCTTTTATTTTCCCTTGGGGTACATTCGCGTATAGAAAAATGCCCTTTCGATTGAAAAATGCAGGGGCAACCTTTCAACGAGCCATGAAATTTTCTTTTCACGACATAAAAGCCATTGTCGAGCCTTACCTTGATGATCTTCCTGCTCATTCTCGCAAGAGGATCCAGCATCCAGATCATTTACGGTTGATTTTTGAGAGATGCAGATACTATAAAATTTGCTTGAATACCCACAAGTGTGTTTTCTGCGTTGAGTCAGGTAGATTGCTTGGATTCATTGTATCTAGTAGAGGCATTCAAGTGGATCCTTTAAAAGTTGAGGCCATTGTAAATCTGCCTCCTCCTCGTTCACTTAGGAAACTTCAGAGTCTACAAGGAAAGTCTAACTTCCTTCGACGTTTTATCGTTAATTATTCCAAGATCACAAAAGGTTTCATGCGCCTGCTTAAACAGGACACCCCATTTGTATGGGATGAGACTACACAAATCGCATTCCAGGCATTGAAAAAAGCCTTGTTGTCGGCTCCTTTATTACGCCCGCCAGATTATTCTAGGGATTTTATATTATATCTGGCTGCGTCGAAGTCTACCATTGGGGTAGTGCTAGTTCAGGAGGATGACAAGCTTGTTGAGCATGTTTTCTATTATCTTTTCTGTGCTCTGGTTGGACCTGAGCTTAAGTACTCCCACATCGAGAAGTTAGCCTTAGCGGCTGTTTATGCTGTACAGAGGTTATGGCACTACATCTTACTGAGGACCACTACTGTAGTGGCAGACATAAACCTTTTCCAATATGTTTTATCCTGACGGATTGTTGGGGGAAAAATCAATAAGTGGATAGTCATTCTCTAGGAGTTTGACTTAGTTTTCCAATCTGCTAAATCCAAAAAGTCCTTAGTTTTTGCCGAGCTTATAGCAGAATTTCCTACGGAAGAAGATGTAGTGGTTCAGGATGACTCATTCCCAGATGAGCACATCTTCCTTATATTCACCTCTAACCCTTTGTACGGATATATTCTTATATATCTCCAAACTTTGAATTATCCTACCGCTTACTCTAGGGAAGACCGACGCAAGTTACGCCTTCATGCTAAAAACTACCTCATCATAGGAGATACATTATATCGATGAGGGGTAGATTCTATCTTGCGTCGCTGCCTTACTCATGAGGAAGCGGAGATTGTCCTAAATGATTCCCATAGCGGAGTGTGTGGGGGTCATTTATCTGGGTTAGCAACGGCCCAGAATATATTACGTGCCGGGTATTTCTGTCCCACCATCTTTAAAGATTGTGTGGAAGCTGTGAAACGCTGTCATCCGTGTCAGCTTTACACCAGAAAAATGCGGTCACATCCTGCTCCCTTGTTTCCCATTTCCTCGGTAGGCCCCTTCATGAAATGAGGGATATATTATATGACATGCAACCCAGCCTCGGCTGGGGGGCATAAATACATCATTGTCGCTGTTGACTATTTCACAAAATGGGCAGAGGCAATGGCTACTTTCAAAGACAATGGGGAAACGACAACTTTCTTCGTGTTTAATCAGATTATTGCTAGGTTTGGTATTCCCAAAGTGATTGTCACTGATCATGGCAGTCATTTCCAAAATCACATGATGACAGAGCTGACCACCATGCTCGGATTCCGATAAGAACATTCTTCTCCATATTATCCGCAAGCAAATGGTAAGGTTGAGGCTGTAAACAAGACTTTAAAAACTATACTTAAACGTACTATTGATGCAGCCCACTCAAATTGGCACATCATGTTATATCCTGCTCTTTGGGCTTATAGAACCAATGTCAAAACTTCTACGGGTTTTTCCCCCTTCCAACTCGTTCACGGGGTGGAAGCTATTACGCTGATTGAATGCGAAATCCCATCCTTGCAGATAGCTATTCATGTGCTACCTGACACAACTGAGCTTGAGGAACGGTTGCTCCATTTAGAACACCTTGATGAACAACGTAGAGATGCGTTGACTGCAAATCAGGCTCATAAGAATAGGGTTAAATCTCAATATGATAAAACGGTCAAACCTCGGGTTTTCTCTAAGGGGGAACTTGTCTTGCTCTGGGACCAAGATAAAGAGCCTCTGGGGGCAGGAAAATTCAAGGCTATGTGGTTGGGACCCTATGTTGTGTCTAAAGTTTTGAGTAAAGGCAAATATGAATTAGTGGATTATGATGGGAATAAGCTGCCTGAGCCTAGAAATGGGCTCTACCTGAAGAAGTACTACGCTTAGGCTTAGCACTTTTTCTTGTATATTAATGTATGTATTTTTATGTACATTAGGTTGTCAGTTTCATTTTTTATACTATTTGCTGGTTGTTGTAGATGTCTTCCGAGATGTATGTAGGTTTTGCTGATGGCACTAGCCGTCATACTTGTAACCTAGCTTCGACAGCATGGGTTATTTACTCCCCCTCAGGATAGCTTGTTGCCGTGGGTGGCGCTTGTCTAGGTCCTGCTTCAAATAATGTTGCTGAGTATAGGGCTGTAATTGAGCTCCTATGGGATTCTTTGTCACGAGGCATCACCCAGCTTGAAGTCCATTTGGATTCTCAGTTGGTTGTTTCCCAGCTCAATCGAGCTTATCAAGTGCGTAATCCTACATTGTTACGTCAGTTCATGCAAATTCGTTTACTGGAAAGACATTTTGAAGTTATTACTTTTAATCACATTCCACGAAACCAAAATTCATTAACTGATGCATATGCTAATTATATTTTGGGCTGGCATCTCACACACATTCTATAAAATATACAGCAAATACATAAGAAAAATTTGTAAATAAGCTGACAACCAAACACAAATATATATATATATGTAAATATCTGTCATAGATAGGTCGAGTCTGATCCGTAGATCCCATCATGTACAAAATATACAAAAAGTGGATCATCATCCATCAAAATGCCCTAAAACTAAGCCTTCCCGCCATGGCCACTGGGACCTCCTTGGTCCCCGTGATCTCTATGCCCCCTGGCTTCCTCAGCCTCCTCAGCTTCGGCAGCCTCCACCGCATCCCTGTATACAAGTACTGCCCTAGCTACCCGTCTGAAAAGACATAGCCAGGCCGGTGGAACCCCAACTACAAACTCCTGCATAGCTACAGGGAGATGTTCTATCCGTATCGTAGGGACTCGCTCAGTTAGCCTGCCTAGCTTCATCTCAAGTACTCTGATCAATCCTGGGTCTCCCCATGCAACAGGACGTACGAAGGTACGTGGGTGCCCTTCAGGGTGGACTGGTCCAATATCTGCATTTTGACACATAAATAGGGTTTAGACTTGTGCATATGTATATATCCTATCATTTGAAAATCCATAAAAATTTGATAACGATAAAAAATAAAAAATACTTACCCATCTCTCCCCATGCTCCTCCTGGAGGGAGGACTAGGTCGGGATCACCTCGGAAATCTAACCCGACGTATGGAAACTGCTCCAACACCAGCACCTGCTGTTCCCACCATGTATAGAAATCATCATCATACATGCTATGTACTACATCTCCTCCTCCTTGATGGAGGAAGATATCTCCCCACCAGCTCATCCTCGGCTGCCGTGGATCACGGACCTGTAATGGTGTAGCAGGACTCATAGCTGGCACCCTCTCAAAGAAGAACGCTACCAGTATACTCGCATAGCCAAAGTTCTTCCGTCTTCCCCTCCTACAGTCGGATAATTGCCTCTTCATGATGGGGGCAATTCCCGTACACCAATCAAAGAGAGTACCTCTAAAGAAGTCCACCGCCACTCTCATCTGAGTCCTAGTGGCCATGTGTAATCCTGTTGACCCTAAAAGTCTGACAATAGTACTGGCTAATACCTGAAGTGTAAGATCCTGAATATCTACAATGAGAATGCTGCTGCCTTTCTTTTAAGTACCCGGTCGGCAAAATACATCGATATAGTTTTGGACACTCAAGGGGTCTCCACCCCTGCCAGTGCCTTCCAGGTTCACTAGTGCTCCCCGATGTGACAAACCGGTTATGAAGTAGATGTCTTGTGTGGTAAGCTCCAAAGTCTCACCTTGGATATTGAACATCCCCAGGTCATGGTCCCAATAATGGACTAAGAACTCTAATATGCGGACATTGGCCCACATGGGCGATGTGCAAAAGAATTTGAGAAGCCCACTAGTCCTCAATGCTTGGATAGTAGGCGGGCTTTGGAGAGCCGCTTGATCCATCGCTTCATGTTCCCTCTCTCTCCACTCTAGCACCATGTTTTTCCTGAAAAAAACACATAATTTGATTCAGTATTCCATCATAAAATTTTAAAAATTTAGCATATTTTTAAAGCATTTTCCTATTGCGCAGCATTCGCGACTGTCCATTGGGACAAGTCACGAGTCATTCGCGACTTTCCTATTGAGCAACTCACGAATGGAACGCGCATTCATGACTTTCATGCCTTACAACCCGCGAATGCATTTTTCCATAATTTAGGTTGATGAAAAATACTGAATTAACCACTAAATTAAAAATTTGTTTGGATCAAATTGAAGAGCTAAGGGTGTATATTTACCTGAAGCTGACAGTTTCTGAATCCGACGGTCCAATTGTACACAGCGATCAATCAAAGATAGAGGGTAAACTTTCCTTTTTGGTTCAAAAAGTGCAAATGGTATGAAATGTTTTGATTTTCAAACTATTTATAGAAATAAAATTTCATAAAGTGGGTCTTTTTATATAGTTTGAAATGACAATTGATTAATATCACCTTATTTGTACCTTGGAACAGGTTTCCCAACTTTTACAAAGTGTTGATGCTTCTATAGGGTGGTTTTTGCTCTTTCCAACACATGTTGGCATCTTATCACTCCACATTAACCTTAGTAATCAACATTTTTGCCATGGACTATGGTATTTTAAGCCATTAGTCCCTTGTCTTTACCATTGTTCTTCTGTGGCTAGGATCCCTTTTCATGAGTATCATTCTTATATGCCATTGCCATCCTTTGGTACTCATTCCGTCACTATTTCAGGCCCAGGGGTTTCCTCATAGCTATTTTTCACGCCAAATAGAGCTTCTTATGAATCTTTTTTTACAAGCTATCCCTCTATAGGACTCCCCAACCTTATGGAGTTTCTTTAGGCCCAGGTCTGACTCCTCCAAAACAGACTTGACTGCCGAGTTATCTCGTCTGTTCAAGCTCGTTAAGATAATGTGAATAGGAATCTGCATTGGTGGTAGGTTATCTCTTTCTCAGACCATGTGGAATAATATGAGAAATGATCACTCTCATTTCTTTGGAATTGGGAAGAGTATTCTCAGGTATAGGTTTATCACTTTTCCGGACCTGAGGGACTAAATTTACGGAAAAGGAACACCCGGTTTGAGCTTAGTTTTCTCTTTTTCGTGCTCTGGACCCAAACATGAAAAATATTCCGAGTGTACTTTGTGTCTTTGTCATGCTCATTAAACACTAAAGAACAAAGCAACGGGTTTATTTTTGTAAGCCCCATTTCTCGTAACCAAATGGATCTTTCTGATTGATCTTGCTTTCCTTCACACTTGTAAAACTCAAGCTATTTTATGCTGTTTTGGAAGGAGCGTTGGGTAGGTGGTAATTTAACCTTTTTCGGACCTTCCCGACTAAGTACGAAAAAGGTTCACCTTTTCTTCTTCAGAAGTTAAGAGAGTTCTTCTGTAGTTTGTTTTATACTTTTTCGGCCTCAGGAGACTAAATTGGATGAAAAAGGATGCCCCTAGAGTCTTCTTTGGCATTTTCAGACTCTCTAAATATGAAAATACCGCATGAGCATGTACTAGTTCGGGCTCATTAAATCCACGGATCAGTGTATCAAGCATTATTTTCCCATCTCTTCAAGCTTGTTAAAAAATGAAGAGGGAACCGAGTTTACTTTCCTAGACTCGTTAAAACTTAACATGGAAGGTAAGGAAGAAGTTTTCTCTTGTTTTCAGTAATGGCAGCATGTCATCCTTGAACATAGCACTCTTTGCTTTCCGATATCCATGTTTCAGTATACACTTGTGTTTAGCTATCAATTTGAGTTTTGACTCCTCCTCTTGTCCATTATACCTGGGGAATATGCTCATGTCTCCTACATGAAAGATAAGTCTAGTTGTTCTATCTATCCGTTGTATGCTGCCTTGGGTCATCTCTGTGTCGTGCTCACTGTTCAAGGATTATACCTAATGTCTGATCTATCACCTGATCCTATTACTGTTATATCTGTTATCGATTTACTTGTGTCTCCCTTCTTTTTCCCAGTTCCTAGTCACTCTTATGATCCGTTGGAGGATCCATTTCTTTCCTTATCACAGTATGGTTTCGTTTCAGCACCTCTTGATGACGAAGACCTAGAGTTTTGATGATAGTACCTCTGGATTCACTTTCATCATTGGTGAACTCCTTTGCTTCAGTTGTCAATTATCACTTATTGGTTAACAAACTGTTGAATTCTCTCCATGTTCAACTTCAGCTTACCCTTATTCACATGGCTTGGATTGTACTGGTTCTTTGGGATCATCTATGAAGACCTTAGTCCCTCATTTTGGGCTAAGTTGCGAAATACCATGTTCTATTCTGATATCCAACTCCCATATCTTTGAAGACTCATCATTATTGTATTGTGGCTTCGATCCACCTTTGTAATATACATGGTTTCTACTTGTATCATATGATGTAATCAAATATTGTAAAGGAGCTAGTGTTCCAGTAAATTGAACATAGCATCCTCAGATGTAACTTTGTATATCACATTATTATGTATTTGTTTCAGGTACTTTCTCTGCTCCATTGGATTTCTGAGTTTCTCCAGAGTTAAAGATTATAATGTATTTCGGCCATCGTTCCCCTCTGACCTCACACATTAGGGGGCATCTGTTATACACCTGAGTGGCACCTCTCCGTCCGAGTGCTGATATCCCTCATGTTGGCACACAAAAGGACACTTATGGATAGAGTTTTGCCCTTAATACTATAGCTTGGCTTGTCATGAAATACATTCTACCTTCATCCAGCTAGTTACTTTGCCATTTAGCCATGTTGGGATGTATTCGCGACTCTCCTTTTAGACAACTCATGCATCATTCGCGAGTCTCCTTCACAGCAAGTCACGAATCCTTGTATTTGCGGGTTGCGCTTATACAAAGTCATGAGTCATTCGCGGGTTGCTCTACTACATACCCGCGAATGTGCCTCTTAACATGAAAACACAAAATCATGCGCTAACGGGATTTTAGTTAAGTCATTTTACTTAATCTCTCTAACTGCTATAACCTCCCTAACCTTAAAGAACTGCCTTATTTCACCCATATAAATATAGGCCTTGGGGAGGGTTGTAGATACTTACACTTTGGAGCAAAGTTATGTTGGTGGATTGTTTACAGAAGTCTTTGGAGCAGTGAAACTCAGAATCCTTTGGTGACAGAGGAGTCCTTGTCTCAGACGTTTGGTTGTACTTTGAACTTTCTCATTATTGATAATAAAGAGATTACTTCTTCCACATGTGTCTCATATATCTTGGTTTGATAATTTTTTATGTTTCAGTATTTCACATTTGAATTATCTAACCTGCTAACATATATATATATGAATCATTCTATATCTGGAATATTGTCTCTGAACAGGTGAAAGAGGAGTGAACCTTGAATATTTTGGAAGTGGAGTAGATCGGAAGAGGACTAGCAAGGATCGAACGTCGTTTAACAAGTAAGTTCTTCTAACCCTCCTATTTCCTATTCTGCACTTTTGAAGTCAATTGTCTGCAAGTGTTTGAGTATGTTGGTAACCCCCGACCTACGATTATTAGGTGCATAATCCCTTACAACAATCGGGGAAACCATAAATGGATAAAACTCCATAACTTCCTCAAAGATAGAATCACCACAAGATGTAAGACCCCAAAACAGTAAGATGCACTCCCGACAGCAGTAATCTTCTAGTCCCAGTATATTTCCTTCTTCACTAGTGCGCCACACTTGAGAGAGTAAGTGATGTGATGTACAAGTGATAAATAGAGAGACTCTCACTCTCTATTTATATTCTTCCATTCACTTGAAGTGCACTAAATCATATCGGCCCAACCAACAATTACTTACTCGAGCCTACACCTTAATTAGTGTATAAAAACTCAAGTGCCCTGAAACTGTGGGGACTTACACAATGGCTTGAAAATACTTGTTTACATTATTAATCCTCCCGATCAGAACATCGAGGCATGACAACATGACTCAAATACATAAGAGAAACATCCTGGAATAAACATTGGGTTACACTACATAAGAATACATTCCGAAGTTACATATACATAAACACCATTGATTTCAAATTTTTTGAGAAACAAGTAATACGGGAGAAGGATTCCCCACTTAATAAATTGATTTCAATAAGAGTAGTGGAGATGCAATTATGGTGGTTCCTCTCTAAAATATTCATGGAATCTCAAAGAGTAAAAGTTGGGAAACTTAGTGGCAACTTCAAATAATCATACAGAAAGCAGGTTCTTCAACACCCATGTTTGAAACTGCTTGAGGAAAATAAATATTGGGAAGGGAGTATTTTTCATGTCCAAAAATTTACATTGGGTTACAATGGCCTAATCACATTTTCCAAATTCATGAGATTTTTTCAAATTGATGCTAAGGGTCAAATAATTGCCAAGGAAGAAAATTACTTGTTTCCTAGGTTGGGGGTGGAAGCTTTGGGATTTGGAATAAGGGGGGAAATAAATGATGTTTAAACATTAGAATGGAATAAATATTTAATAAAGGAGATAAATAAATAAATACGAGGTAATATAAAAGTGGCAATTGATCATGAAGACACATCGAGGATGTGGGACCCACACAAGCTAGGTTTTCTATGCCACATGGTATCCTCTTGTCATTTCAAATCCATAAGAAGACCAAGCATATTGGTATGAGTCATAATTTAAATATACTTGGAATGAATCAATTAAGGTTTAATTAGAGTGGAAGAGTAACTCCCATGGAATAAGAAGAGGCATTTTGGAGCTAGTGAGACACTTGGACTAGATTCCCTAGCTCTATGACAACAATGATGAAGATGCTATGAAACCTATGACACAAATAAGATATGAAGGATGGAATCTGACATATATGACATTAAAGGGATAAAAATATCTTTAATATGGTGTTCAATGGAGTTAGGGAATCTAATATGCTTCCACGTGTGATTTGGTGGAAGTGGGAGACTAGGAATTGTTGTACAAGTGGCATTCTTTGGAATCTCTTCCAAACTAGAGTTGGAATGCATCTCTTGGAAGGAATTATACCCATAGAGATCTTGGAAACTTTACAAATTTCAAGAAAAAAGAATGGATGAAGCTTTTGATCATTTGATAAATTTGCATTTGTGAATTGAGAGAGCTAGTGAACAACTAGTTTCTTGCCTTAGCCAATTTGGAGGGTGAAAGTTTCCCATCCAAGTTGGTGTTTGGAGAGGACACTCAATTATTTCATGGATATTTAATGGATTTTGTATTTTTAGGTGTAAGCTATAGGGAATCTTTTGGTTCCTTCTAGTGAAGCACTTTCTCTCAATCATTTACAGTTTTTATTGCATATTCTTGCTCATGGAGGGATTGCACTTTGGGTGACATATTGTACTCTTTTAGAGAGATTATCCTGATCCATTTATGATTGTAATAAATTTAATATTATCTTTTCTTAATTCTCAGAAAGTCTTAGGTCGAAATATCAAAGGGTTGTATGTAAACATGACTATTAATGAGCAAACAATGACCTTTTCCCGACGATATTGATGTATGCCATGGTAATGCTGATTATTTAGAATGGAAGAATGTATCTCTGATATATTTATGATTATTGGACTGTAATTTATGAGTATTACAACTTTAATTTTCATCACTTAAGAATTTGAGGTCATTTTACTCAGTTTAATTGCATTTGGAGAAGATTTGGTGCCATGTCACGAAGGGTCAAATTAGTGATTTTGTAGCTATTTGGGAGAGTTTCATAACAACCTGTATAAGATGAATAATGATTCATATGAGAAATTAAAAATTTACCTTAAAACTTCTCTGCATCTGTCCATAAATTCGAGTGGGTTTGGAGCATTTAAGAATCCATTTCCAGCATTTACCCATGAGGCCCATTGGAACCCCAATTTGCTAGTAAAGACTCCTACTTTGAAGATAATATTAAAAAAAATTGAAAAATAATTGGAGAGTCATAAATTATCAATGAACATCATATTCAAGTATTAATATCATTCATACACCTTCTCAGAATATTTGGGAGCATTTGGGTCAATTTGGAGACCTAGACATCAAAACTAGTCAAAGGTCGAAATAGGAGAAAAAGTTAAAAATTGGTCATTTTAATAAAATTTCAAAAAAAGGAAATTACAACAATACTAAAAATTAGATATCATTATATAAGGACTAATTACCATAAATGATTACTTAAACCAAAGTCACTTAATTTTAATGCAAGGGAAGTTAGCATTTCTTTCAAAACTATAAATTATGAAAAACATATTCGCAAATGAATCTTTAATTTTTCTTAATCAATTATGATAACCATGTTATTTAAATAATTACTCATAATATTATGAATGATAACTACCATTTCCCAATATTCTTGCATTCTTGAATTAAAATATTTATTTATATGTTTGCATCCATTCAATTAAGATAGCATAACATGAATGTAATCTATATACATATATATCAATTTACTAAATAAAATTAAACAAAGAAGAATACATTCAACTATTTAACTCTACATGTAGGAACAAATGGATGAACCTTTAGTTGAGCAGTTATTAATATTTTCCACACCTCATACATCATTCTTTTATGGCCTATCCTTGTCCCTATGAACACTCATTTTACCCCTTTTTCTAACTATGACCTTGATGCTCCAGTGGAACATTTAAAAAATACATTTTTATATATATACGGGGGTCAGAAGTATACAACCCGCATATACGTAACTTGCACTACTGTCACTTGCATATATCGATAAATATTATCCAAAACAAAAAATATATATTTGGATTTTTTTCCATCAATTAACGAATGAATTGATCCTTGGCCTTCCATATGTCATCAAACGCTCCATTTTGACCTGTCACTTCCCATTGAAAGGCTATATATTGAGCTACTATGAAGCACTGGAGGAGGAGAACTTTGGAGAGAAAAGATATTATCATGTAATTGTTCCCTTTCTTGTATACTTGAGTATACATCCATTTGTCCTTGAAGCAGCCATTAGTGTTATTTCTAAAGCTTTCCTTTATATTTGTGATCTTGCCTTTGTATGGAGGATTGAAGTGGTGGAGGCCTAGGTCACTAGTACAAAATGAGTAATTAGTGACTACGTGACTAGAAATTCTAGTCGCCACAAGTTTTTCAAGTGATTTACTACTAAATATGAGAAATTTTGATTGACCCAACTATAAACGACTAAAATTAATGACTAATTTAGTCACTAGTTAACAAATATGACTAGATAATAAGTGATAGAGTTAAGAATGACTAACATAAATGACCAATTTAGTCATGACATAAAAAATGAGTACTTAGAAGAATATGAATTAGTCATTTATGTTAGTCATTTTTAATTGTATCACTCCTACAATATTGGAAAATTGCAATAGCGACAATCAAGTGTTACAATTTAGTAATTTTTGTAAATTGTCTACCTTCTACCTCTTACCATGTGTAGGTTAACGATTCTAAATCCAAAATGGAATTTGTGGGGTTAGGAATATCTAGTGTTTTTTTCAAGTGAGAATAGTGTTAGGTTTTTGTGGATTATTTCCAGTGATGTGCTATAGACGTTCATGCATACCCCAACAATATTAAATTACAATTTTGACAATGAATTTTTACATTTTAGTGGATTTTAACACCACAAATAGATTCAAGGGGTCCTTGAATCCATTTGTAGTGTTAAAATTCAGTAAAATTGTACTAATTCTCATATAGATTGATTCATGAGTGACCCCCTGTGTCACTTGGCAAGTACATTTTATTTTTTCAATACATCTAATGTACTAAAGGCCAAGTCGAGCTTCAAATATTCGTCATTTCCTGTTCTGTGCATTGTCACGGATTTTTTTTATACCATCTCATTTAGCTCATCACATTGGCTATGCATATATCTTGTTTGACAAAAAATTTCATTGTTTGACCCTTTCGATAGTCGGTTGAATTTTCGACATGGAAGAGTCTTTTAGGTATTTTTAGTGAAATTCACCAAGTTTGAGTCCTTTGTTAATTCATCGGTTTTACCTGTTTTCTAGTCTTCTCATCATGACTATGTTTATAATGTCAAAATTTTTCCCTATGTACCTCTTTCAAGAAAAATCCAATGGCCTTTTTTTAAAGAAATAAAAAGAACCCTAGCAATCCCTTACCATGTCTACAACATCAATGCATCGATAAATCTTGTTTTGAATTATGAAATATCCATGCTCAGTCCCCAAGTCTACCCTCATCTCTCTGTACATGAAACTCGAATGACTCTAATGCCCATAAATTGAAGGCAGTGATGTTGCTTCTACCATGATTGCACCGGTTTCAGTATTCATAAATCACAGCTAATGTTCATGTTATCCTAGCAAGTTCAAGAATTTAGATATGAGGTCTATTAAATTCCCATTCACCTCATACCTTAATAATAACACCATAATCATGATTCTGTCACAACAATTTCATCATTGGAAAAAAAAACTAAAATAAACATGAAAACAATATATTAATGAAGAAAACTATAATGACCTCAACGTTCTCATATCACCATTTTGGACATTGATATATGTACACAACATCAACAATATACAAATATACAATTAAAACATACGATGTATGAAAATTTTGGGCATATCGCAAGTCCATAAATAATCAATATTAAATATTGGACATACACACAATTTCCTAAAAGATCCTCATCATATATACATTTATAAACCAAACAATATGCATAAATATCAATTAAATCCAAAAGTTAATAGAATTTCATCTATGACAAACCTATGAATCCAATAAAAATAACCATGCAATAAAAAAACAAGCATATTGTATGGATTCAAAGCAATATTTTTTTCATCCAACAAGCAATAATAAGAATGATGTGGGTTAATTGAACTAGTTAATGAAAACAGAGATGTGGGATCAAGCCTCAAGAAATATCCATCTTCAACAAGATATATAGAGCTAAAGAATATGAATATTGTTGATACAATTATATAATAATAATTTTGATCATTTACCTTTAGAAATCATATATTTTTATTAATAATGAAAGACATAGAATTTTTTATTAGAAAATGAAAAATATATAATTTAAATAAATTTGGCTTGACACCATTTATATTTTCCATCTATTTGGTAACTTGCACCAACCAAAAAATGGAGCACAAATCAAAAAGTTATTCTAACTTCAACTTCACGGGTTATGAACAATATGACTGCCTCACCACTGAAGGGTTTGCAATGCATTTGGTTCACTTCTTCCATCAAATTATGTAAGCACTCATGCTATCAATTGTATAAGTTCATTCTTGGCATAGAAATAGACAAAATATCTCAAATTATCCTTGAATTTGGAATATTTGGGACGAGATTGGTTCGATTCGCAAAGAGTGAGTAGAATTTGATCTTATTTAGGGTTTAGTAAATAAGGGTTTTCTCTTTTGTTCTAAATTTGGAGCCGCCTCTCAATCTATTTCTATGCCTGTATACACTAATTCTTCAATGAGTTGAATATCAATGGACCTGTTATCTCCCAAAATAATTTATTTTTGTATGAAGAATTTAATTCATGCAATGAGGGATAGGAATCTCACTAACAGTTTGAAAGCCTCTGTTTTTTAGGATGATTTCACAAGTTGTATCTTTCAGTGGCTTGGGTGAGGATCAGAACATCTCATTAGCCACCAAAAGATGGAAGATGAATAACAGGTGGAAAACCCCTTCAGCGGTTAGGTGTATTGCTAACCTTTTACTGCCATCGAAACATTTTTTAAATAGTAATAAGAGGTGTAGTCCTCTATTAAGCCGACATTTTGGAGTTTTAGTTCACTATGGTGCCGCCACTGAGGAAAATCATCGGCGATCAGAAGAACTAAATACTACACGTTGAAGCTTGAAAACATAAACCATCAGCAAGATAGTTCACTAAGGAGTGACAACGGTGGGAAACAAACTGACTACGGGTTTTGCCACAACAAAAAATCATCGATGATCAGAGGAACTAAGGACTATGCATCAGAACATGAAAACACTAATCATCGGCACAATAGTCCACTAGGGAGCCACAACGGTGGGACGTAAACTGACTAAGGCTTCTGATCAATCAATAGAAACTCATTGGCGATTGGAAGAACTAAGGGCTACAGATTGGTGAGATAGTCCACTAAAGAGCTGCAGCGGTGGGAGACAAACAGACAAGGCCTCCGATCAATCAATAGTCATTCTCATAGCATGGCAATAGGAAATCATAGGTTATTGGAAGGACTAAGGGCTACGGATCAGCAAGATAGTCCACTAAGGAGCCGCAATGGCAGGAGGTAGACTAATAAGGCGTCGAAGCTTGAAAACATAAACCATTAGTAAGATAGTTCACTAACGAGTCGAAATGACGGGAAACAGACCGACTACGGGTTTCGAGACAATACAGACTCATTGACGATCGAAAGAACTAAGGGCTACATATCGGTGAGTTAAAGCTAAGCATCTCCATAGTGTCAGTGAGGCGATAGACAAGGATTCCAATCATCATAAAAATCATTTTGAATAACAATTACGCGCATCGGTGAATAACAAGATTTTCCGTTGGCAGCATAGAGGACTGATGCCCTGATTCCTTTGAAAAATGACTTATGATCAGCGACCACAGCGGTAAGGTAGAAAATATGGTGAAATAAACAAGAAAGGTCACTTCAGTTAAACACCGAGACACTGGTTGTTGGAGGCAATTTCACAGTAAACCAGCAGTGGTGATTATCGGTGACCACTTCAATTATTAAAAATTCACTCAATGAACTAGATCTTCACAATATATAGACAAATAGTTAGCAAGGGTTTGAAGCCCTAATCTGAGAAAACTATCACTTTCAAGTATTCTTTGTGTAAACAGATCGGATTTTTAGGATCTGGCATTTTTGTAGAAGGCTATAAAGCCCATCATTGAATTTATAATAAGGGTTCAAATTTGGGGATTTATGAGCCAATAATACTTTCAAGCTTCTCATTTTACTTATTCATGGTATAAGTTCAGCCATCATCTCTTTCTTTATCGTGTTTATGCATGAATGTGCATTTAGGTCATTTTCAGATTTATTAAAAAGTCAATAGTTGTCATCCTATTGGTTTATTAGTGATATTTGATTTATAAATAACATCCTCGGTAATATTTAGCCATTTATATGCATGTTTTATGTGTGTAAGTCTACCGTCCTGGTGATTTCTCCATCCTTGCACCTTATTGTCGAATTTCTGAGCAAATTACAACTAAAATCCTTGTAAACGAGTGAGTCTTATACATGCCTTAAGAGTGGAAAGGTTACATAGGTCGACTAACTTGACCCATATCTGAAAACCCCAAAAAACATTGTAAGTTACCAGGCATCCTTGAGCTACAACCTAGAGGAGATTCCTGGAGTGATAACAATTTGGCACCATTGCTGGGGAGAGGAGATTGAAGTTCAGCTTCCCTGGGATATGACATAGATCCATGATTTGATGATAGACAAGGCTTAGACATTATTATGGTTGTAATAATATATCTGGAGACTCCATTGATATAAGGTGTCTTCAATAAGACCAAGTATTAGAGAAAATGCAAAGGGGCCACCAGCAACACCCGTTTCAGTTACAAAAGAAATCTTGAGGAAAGCTAGAGCTTTACTAAGACAAACCAGTAGTGCTGCACAAAAAGTTACATGAATTATTTCAAATTTTTCTGCTTTATTTCGTCTACTGAAACTCTTAATTCCCAGGAATTTTTAGATACATCAAAAAAATCTAGGGGTTGGGCATCTTCAAGCACTACTGCTTGTGAAGATCCAATCCCTAGTGACTCCACTAGGATAAGTATACCACCTCCTTCTCACCAAATATCTTCATCAGTGCTACCTTCCACATCCCTGTCCATACCCATTTCCAATATGGATACCCCTCAATTGACCAAGATGGAAAGGATCCTGGTAGCTAGGTATGCACCCCTAATTTTTCCAAATCCTCTCGCAGCCATGCCTACTGGGGATTACCTCAGGTATATGACTAAGTTTACAGGGGAAGGGTAATTCACTACTAAAGAACATCTAGAGGATTTTTATAGCTATCCGAAAAATATTAATATAGAAAAAGAAGATGTATGGACCAGGGTTTTTGTGCAAAGCCTATATGGCCAGGCTAGAAAGTGGTTCAAGGAACTACCTACTGGGTCAGTGGTAGGCATAAAGGCCTTAGATGACATTTTCCTAAAGCACTAGGGAGAGAGGAGAGACCACCTCTACTACATCACATAATTCATCAACATGAAAAGAGAAAATGGGGAGTCTGTCTCAAACTTTACCAAGAGATTCAACAACATGTACATCAAGATCCCCACTAAGATTAATCCCACTAGTACCTCATCTATGATAACTTATGCAAATGCCTTTGACTATGAATTTCACCTACTTCTCATAGAAAGGAGGTTTGCCTCTTTATCACTCATGCAGGATGCTGCCTTAGAGGTAGAGTCAAACATTCTGGCCTCTCAGAAGGTCAAAGGGAGGGTAGACAAGATAAAGAAGCCAGCAGACTATAGTGGGGCTTCTACATTAGAGAACGAGATTGAAAAAATGACCAAACTTTTAGATAACCTGACTGCCCAAAATGTCTAAATTAAAGGACCAAGGACATCTGTCGGTGAAGGGTAAGGGGCCAAGTGACCATGCTCCTCGAAACCCAAATTTTGTTCCTTATAGAAGAGGAAACCCCCCTGTTCAGATTCTCAGAAGGGAGAGAAATCAAGGGGAATACCAGAGGATAAGAGCTCCATTTCAAAATGTTATATTAGAAGAAGAGATGAAATTCATTGAATAAGAAGGAGAAGCTGAAGACAATATCCACTACATGGAGGATGAGGTGGACTACTATTTTCTGACACAGGTAGACTATGAGGAATCCCTAATTGATGAGCAGATCACTAAAGAGGTTGTCTATCAGGCTGATGGTCAGGGAGGTTACCAACTGAGGTCTAGGTTGGTTTCTCCCCTTAAGAAGAAATATGTACCTGTCAAGCAGCATGCTGCACCTGCTAGAAAGGTTGTTTTCTTACCAAAGAAAGTGGTTGTCCCATCCAAAGCATTGCATAAACCAGCACCTTCAGCCACACCTGATCAAATCCAAATCAAACCTACAGCTCATGAGCTAAGATTTCCAGATATGTTGCATTATTCTTTCAACCTTGAGTCTGAAATTAAAAAATTGAAAATCCCTTTCCCTTTAATTGAGTTGATGAAGAATGATGCATTTAAAACCTCCATTCTAAGTTCCCTTCAACCCAAGGTGCACATCAACACTGAATTTGTGAACCTATAATATGACAAGCTTGTTGTAACCCTGGGCCCCATGATCGAAGACCTAAAGGACTCCTACCCACCATTCTATATATCCTTGAACATCCATGATAAAATCCTCCATAACTGTCTACTAGATTCAAGAGCCTCTCATAACCTAATTCCAAAGGCTGTGATCGATGAGATCAGCCTCAGCATTACCAAGCCCTACCATGATTTATTTTCCTTTGACTCCAGGAAGGTCAAGTGATTGGGCCTCATCAAATACCTTGCTGTAAACTTAACTCAGCTACCTTCGAAAAGTGTAATGATGGACATCATAGTGGCTAATATTCCTCCAAAATTCAGCCTCTTGCTATCCCAGTCATGGAGCAAAATATTAGGCGGCACCATTCAAATGGATCTCACATATGCCACCATTCCCATGTTTTTAGGGGAGACTAAGAGGAGGTATAGGGAAAATCATCTAGCATACATTATAAGCAAGGAGAGCCGCTCAGTAAATCACCCCATCTACATGGTGGACACCAATTTTGGGTCTTGCATTTTGCAAATAGATGATAATCAGCAGACATCAGTTTAGCTCACTGAGCCCACCCATCTGCAGCCCGAAGAAGTCACAACAACGATCTAGACCGTGTATTTCGATGGGGCTAGTGCTCAAAACTCAGCAAGCATGGGTGTAGTCTTGATCTCCCCATCTAAGGAAAACATTCACCTATCTTATAAGCTTGATTTCAAAACCATGAACAACATAGCAGAATATGAAGCTTTACTGCTAGGAGTTAAAGCTGCCAAGGAGATGGGGATCATGTGCGTGAATATTTTTGGGGATGCAGACGTCATCATTCATTAGGTCAACAACACTTTTCAGATGAAAAATATATGATTGAAGGCCTACAGGGATGAGGTATGGAAACTAAGAGACTCCTTTATGTTTTTTGAACTGTCATATATTCCTAGGAATTTGAATCGCCTGGCTTATTCCCTAGATATCTCTGCAAGTCTGTTTATTCCTCCTTTGCCCCCTAAACTCAGCTATGATGTTCATGTCAAGTACAGACCCTCTCTGCCAGATAATGTAAAATTATGGAGGGTGTTCAGGAATGATGACGAGCTTAGTAAATTATTTCAGTTAGTAGATGAATTCTCTGACATACACATAGACCAAGAAAAAATTAACATGGAGGAATCCAAACAAGTCAAGTTAAAAGATAAAGTGACTGAGCAGAATATTGTCTAATTGCCCAGCAACTACATACCCTGAGGTCTATTACCATTGGAGGAACTGTTTGATCACAATGACATCCCTTTTAAGCCTTCCAAAAAAGAGCTAGACCCTACTGTCGAAGAGCAAAACATAGGCAGCCAAAGCCATCCTAAACTAATAAATCTTTCCACTGGGTTGAATACTGTTCAGAATTCTAAATTTTGCAGCTTGATAAAAGAGTTTGCTGATGTTTTTGCTTGGGAGTATAGTGACCTAAAAACTTATGACACCAATATCATTCAACACAGAATTCCTTTAGAGAAGGACACCATTCCTTTCAAACATAAGCTAAGACCCATCAGCCCTCTCCTATTACCAATAATTGAAAAAGAGATCCACAAGCTCCTGAAAGCCAAAATCATAATTCCCCTCAGATATTCCAAGTGGATTGCAAACCTGGTAGTAGTAAGAAAGAAAAATGGAGAAATCAGGTTGTCTGTGGATTTTAGAAACCTGAACAAGTGTTCCAAGAAAGATGATTATCCACTGCCCAAGATGGAACACCTATTGCATAAAGTCTCAGGGGCTAGAGTTATGTCTTTCCTTGATGGCTTCTCTGAATACAACCAAGTTGCTGTGCACCCTGATGACAAAGAGGAGACTGCCTTCACCACCCCCTGGGGCACCTTCATGTATGCTAAAATTCCATTTGGGCTAATGAATGCTAGGGCTACTTTTCAGAGAGCCATGGACATAGATTTTGTAGGGCTAAAAGATAATTTTTTGCTGATATATTTGGATGACTTAACAATTTACTCTCATAGCCATCATGACCACTTGCAGCATTTAAGGAAGGTATTTCTGAAGTGCAGAAGGTATGGAATATCACAGAACCCTAAGAAGTCCTAGTTTGTACTCAATGAAGGAAAGATCCTAGGCCACATAGTCTCAGCTGAAGGTGTAAATATCAATCCGGTAAGAGTGGAGGCAATTCAACAACTGTTAATACCAAGGTCAAAAAGAGTCATTCAGTCCTTTTTAGGCAAGATAAACTTTGTCAGGATATTCATTCCAAATTTATCCGAGCTGGTAAAGCACATAACAACCATGCTAAAAAGGGATGCAGAAATCAAGTCGACCAACCAGGCAAGAAATTATTTTGAAGACACTAAGAAAGCCATCATGGAGGCCCCAACCCTGATTAGTCCTGACTACACCAAGAGTTTTTACATTTTCTCTTTTGCATCTTATGACACAGTGGCAGTTGTACTATTACAAAAGAATGATGACGTTCTTGATCATACAATTTCTTTCTTCAGCAGAACCCTGAGAGATGCAGAGCTGAAGTATGATCCAAATGAGAAGCAGGCTTATGCTCTCATAAAATATTTGAAGACCTTCAGAATCTACATTCTACATGAAAAGGTCATTGCGTATGTCCCTTCAGCTGCTGTGAAGGATGTTTTGACTCATCCTGACATTGATGGGAAGAGGGATAAGTGGATTTCCAAAATCATTGAGTTTGATGTAGAGGTGAAACCCACAAGGCTAGTAAAGGGATCAGGTCTGGCCAAACTCATGGCCAAAGAAAACTGTGAACTGATGGGAATAAATTTCACATGTGTCAGATCAGCAAAGGTGTGGACTATGGTAGCAACTGAAACATAAGTAAAAAAAATTTAGAATAACAGTCCACCAGTAGCCGAGAACATATCTTCATGTGAGTGCTACTCAGGTATCATTCAATTTTTGCTTAAATTAGAAGTTTCTCCTAATCTCACTCCTAACCAAGCACGAGCTCTTAAGTTGAAATCTATTAAGTTTTGCATAATTGACAAACTGTTGTACTGGAGGGATCAGTCTGGGATTTTGTTAAGATGCTTAGATAAAGAGGAAGCAGAGCAGGTCATGCATCACTTTCATTCCAGTACATGTGGAGGACACCACTATTGGAAAACCATGGCCCACAAGATCTTAAAAGTAGGATACTATTGGCTAGTCCTCTTTGCTGATGTGTGCACTTTTGTAAGGGCCTGTGACCAATGTCAGAGATTTATAGGGAAGCATCAGCTCAAATACTTGCCCCTTAGGCCAGTTATAGTGAATGGGCCTTTCCAGCAATGGGGTCTAGATTTCATAGGTGAAATAAATCCATCTTCCAGTGGACAACATAAATGGATCTTAGTAGCCACTGACTACTTTACCAAATGGATAGAAGCAGTACCCACCAGAAATGCCACTCATCAAGTAATCATGAGATTCTTATATGAGAACATCTTCATCAGGTTTGGTTGCCCAGTAAGGTTAGTAACTGATGATGCACCAACTTTCAAGGCTGGGGCATTAGTTAAAATGTATGAATCAATGGGTATTCAACTGGTGCACTCCACATCCTATTACCCACAAGGCAATGGCCTAGCTGAGTCATCCAACAAAAGCTTATTCATAATCATTAGGAAGTTGCTAGAGACAAATCAGAAAAGCTAGGATTCAAAGCTTAAGTTTTCTTTATGGGATGATAGGGTGACAGATAAAATATCCATAGGGACTTCTCCATTCAAACTAGTTTATGGCACTGAGGCCATCTTTCCTATCCAGCTCATCCTTCTAGTGGCAAAGTTCTTTCAGGAAGAGGAGGATGAACCAAATGATATGATGAGAAGGATGATGGATTTGGTGGAGTTACAGTAGATAAGGGAGTAGGTTGTAGGAAAATCAGAAGATCATCAACAGAAGATAAAGGACATGTTTGACAAAAGAGAAAAGGCAGATAACTTCCAGGTCAGAGATTGGGTTCTCAAGTGGGATGCTGTCAGACAGGACAAGGGGAAACATGGAAAATTCCACTCTTTGTGGATTGGCCCTTTTGTGATAGCCCAGGTACATAAGAATAACACCTTTCAAATTGCAGAATCTAGAAGGTGAAGAGGTATTTGATGGCCCAGTAAATGGGTGGTTCTTGAAGCTCTATTTTATTTGAGGCTCTGAAGCCTTATGATTGTAAATTAGTAGATAGTAGGTTGTTTTGCTTTCAGAATAAGACTCCATGCCCAATGGAATAATAAAGTCTAGTGTTAAGTTACCTAGTTGCTTTTAGGGAAAGGCATTTTGGTCTGGGGTCATTGGGACCTCACTAGGAGGTTCCCATCCCCAAGTAGGTGCCAGATGTTATCTCCCAAAATAATTTATTTTCGTATGAAGAATTTAATTCACGCAATGAGGGATAGGAATGTCACTAACAGTTTGAAAGCCTCTATTTTTTAGGATAATTTCACAAGTTGTAGATTTCGGTGGCTTTGAAAAGGATCAAAACATCTCATTAGCCACTGGAAGATGGAAGATAAATAATAGGTGGAAAACTTTTTTGGCGGTTAGGTGTATTTCTAAACTTTTTTCTTCCATCAGAACATTTTTTAAACAGTGATCAGAGGTGTAGTCCTCTATTACGCCGAAGTTTTGAAGTTTTATTTCACTACGGGGTCACCACTACGAAAAATCATTGGCAATCGGAAGAACTAAAGACTACGCGTTGGAGCTTGAAAACATAAACCGTCGGCAAGATAGTTCACTAAGGAGCCGCAATGGCGGGAAACAAACTGACTATGGGTTCCGCCACAACAAAAAATCATCGGCGATCGGAGGAACTAAGGACTATGCGTTGGAACTTGAAAACACTAATATTTGGCACAATAGTCCACGAGGGAGCCACAATGGTGGGAGGAAAACTGACTAAGGCTTTCGATCAATCAATAGAAACTCATCGGTGATTGGAAGAACTGAGGGCTACGGATCGGCGAGATAGTCCACTAAGGAGCCGCAGCGGTGGGAGACAAATAGAAAAGGCCTTTGATCAATAAATAGTCGTTCTAATAGTGCAACAATAGGAAATAATCATAAATTGGAAGGACTAAGGGCTATGGATCGGAAATATAGTCCACTAAGGATCCGCAAGAGCGTGGGGCAGACTGATAAGGCGTCGGAGCTTGAAAACATAAACCATCGACAAGATAGTTCACTAACGAACCGAAATGGTGGGAAACATACTGACTATAGGTTCCGAGACAATATAGACTCATCATCAATCAGAAGAACTAAGGGCTACAGATCGACATGGTAAATCTAAGCAGCTCTGTAGTGTTGGTGAGGCAACAGACAAGGCTTTTAATCAATCACAAAAATCATTCTGAATAACAGTTATGTGCATGGGCAAATAACAAGATTTTCCATCGGCGGCGTAGAGGACTTATGCCCCAATTTCTTTGAAAACCGACTTCCGATCAGTGACCACAGCAGTAAGGTAGAAAATCTGGCTGAATAACAAGAAAGGTCACTTTAGTTAAACACCAAGACACTGGATGTTGGCGACAATTTCACAGTAAACCAGCAGTGGTGATTATCAATGACCACTTCAGTTATTAAAAATTCACTTAGTGAACTAGATCTTCACAATAGATAGACAAATATTTAGCAAGGGGTTGAAGCCCTAATCTGAGAAAACTATCACTTTCAAGTATTCTTTGTGTAAGTAGATCAGATTTTTAGGATCTGTCATTTTTGTAGAAGGCTATAAAGCCCATGATTGATTTTATAATAAAGGATCAACTTCAGGGATTTATGAGAAAATAATACTTTCAAGCTTCTCATTTTACTTATTCATGGTATAAGCTCTTTTGTTGTGATCTGTTCAGCCATCATCTCTTTTTTTACCGTGTTTATGCCTGAATGTGCATTTAGGTCATTTTCAGATTTATTAAAAAGCTGATAGTTGTCATCCTATTGGTTTATTAGTGATATTTTATTTATAAATGCCATCCTTACTAGGATTTAGCCATTTATATGCATGTGTTATGTGTGTAAGTCTGCCAACCTTGTGAGTTCTCCATCCTTGCACCTTATTGTCGAATTTCTGAGAAAATTGCAATTGAAATCCTTGTAAACGAGTGAGTCTTATGCATGCCTTGAGAGTGGAAAGGTTACACAAGTCGCCTGAATTGAACCATATCTGAAAAACCCAAAAAACATTGTAAGTTACTAGGCATCCTTGAGCGAAAACCTAGAGGAGTTTCCTGGAGTGATAATAGGACCCATGTATCCGTATCAGATATCTATATATAAATGTAGTTGGTTAATCTAGTTGGTCCCTCTGATTTCTCTTTTGCAGGATAATGATCAACTAGCACTAGATCCAAATATTAAATTACTAAATATTTATGCAGGGAGATAATTAGCTATTATTTATTTAGACCCTCCCTTGAATGAGGATAGGCGAGAATTAAATATTACTAAGACATGGATGAAAAATGAAAAGGAGAATAAGTATCCATATGGCTAGGACAAATAATTATGGAGTTATTCATTTCTTTTGAAAAGGAAAAGAAGTGTGTGGTATGCAAATCCAAATTTGCACGGAATTGAGGGATGTTTTGACCAGGGAAAACCAAAATCATTGTGGAGTTCTTCATTTTTTTGAAGAGGAAAAGAAGCGTGTGGTATGCAACTCCAAATTTGCACAGAATTGAGGGATGTTTTGACCAGGGAAAACCAGATCTATTTATGTTCTTTTTTCTCTCTCAGAGGATGCTGCTATAGTATGTGAAGGGGGCCAAGTCACTGGTTGGGTATTCGTATTGAAAGAAATCCATATTTTAGTCAAATTCTTGGATTTGGTGGATTTAAGTTGATTATGCTGAAAACCAAATCTGTTTATATTCTCTTTCCTCTCTCGAAGGATGCTGCTACAATATGTGAAGGGGGGCGAGTCACTTGTTGGGTATTCATCTTGAAACAAAGCCATATTTTATTCAAAGTGTGGGATTTGGTGGATTTAAGCTGCTTATGGTGAAAACCATACACTTCCAAAGGAGTTCCTTCCTCTTCTTCTAATACATTGTATTTATCTTGGGTTGCATTCTACAAGAGTTACTACAGTAATATCATTGATCCCAAACTGTGGCCATTATGTTTTCTAGAGGGTGCATTTACAGAGAGTATCCTTTAATATAACAAGAAGAATGGTGGTGCTTCTAAGGAGGACACATTCAATTTTAGTGACTCATTCTACTCTGGAAGGGCATGAGCATCTGGTTAAATTCTATTTTTCAATATTTAGTAGGGTATGGAACAACACAAATGGTAAAGCCCTCATTTTCATAATATGGGTGAAGCCCATATTATTTTTTAGGTGTATATATTTCAATGAGGGGAAGACAATTTTGACCAAGAAAACAACATGAATGATATGGATCTATCTTCTCCTCATTTTCCAAAGATATACAATTTCCCAACAATGATAACACACCATCGTCACCCCTCTTTTTCTCTTCAGTTTGCTTGTTAAAGGACAGGAAATTAATGAGCCATTTGATTGGTGTCATTGAGAATATTCAGTGTTCAGTATTGTCGAAATTAGTTGCATTGTCATCTTTCGACCCTCCAATGGACACCCCTAGAGAGGATGTCTCTTTTGAAGCCATAGTAAGTTTGTAGTCGAATTATAAATTATGCATTTATTATTATTCCATTCTGAAATTGCTTCCACCTTCTCTACTTGCTTCAATTACTAAAAATATCTCCATTGTAAAAAACAACATGATTTCTTTTTAGCTTTCAATTGGATAAGTTAGGTTTCCATGGTGAATTCATTTTGGGGGATCTCTCGATATGGATTTTGCATTTTCCCATTTTAAATTCTTACATGGCCTCATCCATTTGAAACTTTATGCCATGACAGTGACGCGGACCAAAGTAGGAACAAAATGCGGTGAACAACTTAGCTCTCCATTTCCCTTACCAGTGAACCACCAATTCTCCATTGACACGAATAGACATTTTTTATAAAATTTTGTTATGAATTGGAGAAATAGTGTCATATCCCCAATAAACACCTTCAACATCTTATAGAATCTAACAACATAATAACCTTAACCCAAAATAAAGAGAACCATCCCAAATAAATATTCAAACTAAGAAGGATATGTTGTTGGTGATGATCTTGATTGTGTATAATGTACAAATATAGGGGTTGTGAGGACAACTAACATTTCTAGATCGACTTAAGAAAAATATTGAAGAACTCTGTTAATATAAAATTATTTTTCTTTTAAAAAGTGGAAACAAAGATATATCTAGGCATATAAAGATGACATTTATTTGCAGAAAGAGGATTGTTCTTCTTCCAAGTGGAAAAACTGTTGAAAAAAATTGTTACCAATTACATGGGAGCTGATATTTTTATCTTGTAGCAGTGAGAATGATTTACTTATAACGTAATTAAAATTGAACTATATCAAAGAGACAAAATAGAGAAAATGACATGAATTATTGCATGATTTCCATATTCAAAGGAAAAAGGGGGAAATCTTTCTCCATGGTTTGTGACCCATTCAAATAGGAATAATTAGATGGGATAGTTTAGTTAGCCTAGTTTTTTCCTTTTAGTTTGAATCACATTGTATTATAATTGAACACCATACTAGTAGTACATATAGTCTCGTTTCTTGTAATTGAACATTATACTAGTAGTACATATAGTCCCGTGTCGATATAAGATGGTCTTGACCATTATAATTGACAAAGTTTTGGAAGTCCCATTGAAGGGGATATTTATCTATCTTTGCACTACTTGTTACATGTACAAGTAACTACATAAGTAGTATTTATTATGGCACTGATTGGTGCAGTTACACAAGTAGAAAAGTAGGAGTTTAGCCAATTATTAAGGTAGTTTCCCTTCAACTAGTTTGATAGAACTTGTAGAATTCCTTTATCACCTTTGACTACTTATTGTTAGAGAACATGATTGGTGTCTAGAGACTTGTTCCTTGCTTTTTAAAACTCTTTTTGTTTTGCTCCAAAAAGATGTTATTTTAGTACATGTCCCATTTCTAGAACTACATAATACAAGAGACAAAAGACATGTTGATCATCCCTATTATTGACCATAAAACATGGCCAAACCAAAAACCAATATTAAGGCTTGTATGCTGATACCAAAATAGAATCTTTCAATTCAAACAAATAAGCAGAACAATGATATCTTAGGTTTGGTTTTATAGCCTAATTTGAAACACAAAATTGAATTAAAGTTTGGGGACAAAACATGTTTGCATTCCTTGAGGAAATCTTATAAACACATTGAAAATTCTATGAAAAGTTGAATCAAACTTCAACATTGAAATATGTTCGTAATTGTAATTTTTGGATTGTAATTGAATTTTAGTATGATTGTGATATGATTTTCAAATTTCACATCATCTTTTCAGTATGAAGAAGATGGTTATAATGGTTGGCTTGTACCTTTGGTTTTTCATAATTTAGTGAGGTTGGATTATGCTTGAAATCAATATATGGTATTTTGTTTACCTAAGATTAGGTTTTTGCAAATCCAATAGAAACCTTGAATCGGTGTGAGTCAGTTTTTGTTGTTTAATCCAAATTCTAGTTGTTGAATATGCCAAATAGAGGGATGCACTTGTTAATTTGTTTCATGAGGTTTGAAATTGAACTAGTTTGACATTCAATGCATTTTATGAGTTCACAACTTCACCCTTCATCAATTAGGAATTTAGGTTCCATATCTGAATTTATATGGTGTTATTAGTATTTCATTCTGAAATAGAGTATGATTAGTTTGATGTGGAAAAGGAGAAATTTTAGTAAGTAATGAATCCAAAGATAAGGGTAGAGTGTGTACTTGGCATTGTAATTAATCAAACTCATAAATGGAGATTTGTGTTAAAATTCCCTTTCAATATTGATTCCTGTAGCACAAGGGTATTCCACAGAATGTTACACTAGGCCAAGGTAGATCAGAGTCTAAATATGTGTTCCTTTTATAAATGAAAGGAGATATCACTTACAATGAAAAAGTATTTAAGGTCTGAAATCTCATGAAATTCATTTAATACATAGTACATGCATAATGAATGTAATTATCACTAGTACTTTTATGTATGGAATATTGCAGGCTTTGGACTTCGTGGTATGGGAAGAAAAAAAGCATGGCATGAGAGTCATACTAAGATTGGTAAACAACTATAAGGATTATGGAGAAATGCTGCAATATGATCAATGGGGAAATGAAGTAGGGTTAAATATCACCTCTGATGACGATTTCTACACTTTTCCCACTCTTAAAAGGTTTTACAAAAACCATGCGAAGGTAATTATGTATTAACCCTTTTAAGGTCAAGCACCTAGGGTGTTTGTACCTTTATTTGATCAGTAACA
Source organism: Pseudotsuga menziesii (assembly GCA_001517045.1). Taxonomy (NCBI): domain Eukaryota; kingdom Viridiplantae; phylum Streptophyta; class Pinopsida; order Pinales; family Pinaceae; genus Pseudotsuga; species Pseudotsuga menziesii. Next base: position 109,259 of record LPNX010495669.1, on the reverse strand, counting down.
ATTAGGGATTGGATATAAATTATATTTTTGAGTTCTATCATGATTTTACCCAGGTATAATTACTCAAACTTTCCATTTTCAAACCTGGTGAATTGGATTTCCATGGGAGGGTTTTAGATTTTTTTGACATCACATGAAAATACAATAACTTTCAAGTGTTGAAAAACCAAAACCTTTAATGTGTAGAACATGATTTCAGGTGAAACTGTACTATATAAAAACTCCCTATTCATAATTTCAAGTGGAAGTATGATTAAACTTCATTATTCTAGTTGAAAGTGTCTCCAAAAAGTAGGTCTTTATTACTTCAATAATTAAACCTAATTCATCAAGAATTTTGAGTGCAAAGACCGGAAACAACCATCTCTCTTTCTTCAAAAAAATCATGTAGTGGTGCATTGACAGATGGGTAATGTTTACCAGATTTAATTTTCAAAATCATGACATAAGTTGATACAGTGTACTCAGCTTAGTGAGTGAGAAAAATAGAAAAAGGAGATCACATAATCTTGATTGCATTCTATGCTTTGCAATGATCAAGTTGATTCATGTACTTTTGGTTCTCATTTTAGTTCATGCTTCTGGCATGTGATATAAATTTATATGCTTTCTGTCATTGTTTATCTCTATTTTTGGCATAGTAGTTCCTGATAATCAAATTATGGAATTATTCTTACTTTCTGTGTATTTCTCTCACACTGATCTGGCTTTTGCTTTTTTCCGCCTCCACTTATTTCAAATTCATGTCATTATTTCATTTTAAAGTTCTTACAACTGAAATAGTTGGGAGAGTTTTATACCCTTAATGAAATAAATTAGAAAAAAATTGAAATCTGTAATAAATCCCCTTGAATTCACATTGAAATTTTGTTTTCATTTTCATCTAAATTCCTAGTAAATCCCATGTTAAGATGAATATTCTAAATGCATTTTTTCTTTACTTGTCACATTCAACTAATACTTGAATCATTCTTATCATTCACCCTATCATATGGTCCTTATACCATGACTGTACATTATATCATGCCATATAGCACTTCACTGTGCATTTGTTTTCCTACTTAACTAATTGACCCCTAATCTCTAATAAGACATTACTGAGTGAAAATATCGTTATTTCTTGTTTGTTTCATTCTGTCAAGTGTAGATTATTATATTTTTTCTATATAGTGGTAAACTGATATTTTTTCAAAATCTTTCAAAAATATAGTATGGTTTTCCTAAGCAGACAATCATTGTATCCTATGGAGGGTTCTTCACAGATAATATTTCTCTTTCTTGTTTCAACTATTTCCTTTTTCATTATTCTTTAGCAATGGGATTCTGCTAATTGCGCTCATGCTTAAAGTAGTTTTGTGAAGAGAAAAGGAAAGAACTTTGTTGTGAATGAAAGCCATCTGTATGTAAATGAATTCAACTCATATTGGATGATGTTTGTAGCAACAAACACAACAGACAGATAAAAATATACCTCTATTTTTCAACAAGATGCAGCTCATGGTCTGACTATTTCTTGTACATGTGCTCTCACCAATGGAAATACATATAGAGCATTACAAACTTCTCCTGGTGTATTCAATGAACAAGTATTTCAGGTCTGCAATCTCATCAGATTTATTTAATACATAGTATATGCATAATGATTGTAATTCTCACTAGTACTTTTATGTTTGGCATATTGCAGGCTTTGGACTTCATGGTATAGGAAGCCAAAAAATCATGGAATCAGAGTCATACAGAGCTTGGTAAACAGTTACAAGTATTATGTAATAAGGCCGCAATACACTCAATGGGGAAGTGAAGCGGGGTTAAATATCACCTCTGATGATTATTTCTGCACTAATCCCACTGTGAAAAGGTTTTACAAAAACAATTCCAAGGTAATTATGTATTAACCCTTTCAAGGTCAAGCATTTGGGGCATTTGTACCTTTATTTTCTCAATAAAAATTTGGGATTGGATATAAATTATCTTTTTGAATTCTATCATGATTTTAACCAGGTAGAATTACTCAAACTTTCCATTTTCAAACCTGGTGAATTGGATGTCCATGGGAGGGTTTTAGATTTTTTTGACATCACATGAAAATCCAATAAATTTGAAGTGTTGAAAATCCAAAACCTTAAATGTATAGAACATGATTTCAGGTGAAACTGTAATATATATAAACTCCCTATTCATAATTCCAAGTGGAAGTATGATTAAACTTCATTATTCTAGTTGAAAGTGTCTCCAAAAATTGGTGCTTTCTGATGGCAATAATTTAACCTAAGTCATCAAGAATTTTGAGTGCAAAGATTGGAAACAACCATCTCTCTTTCTTCAAACCGGGAAGATGGTTGTTACACCCAAATCCTATCACCAGCATGTGATAAGATCCCTAACACATATATTTGCCCTCAAATCCCAAACTTGAAGTGAAATAATTATCTAGATGTTGGTATTGACATACAAAACTCTAGCACTACTCTTACCCTTAAGTAGATAAGCGGTACATTATGCAGCACCTCCCAAGTTATTTGGAAACTAGGAAGTTCCCTTTCCTTTAACCTTTGTCTTTGGCATAGTTTTCACCCTTCACCGCTCTGTCATATTGGAATATAAGTGGTGCCCTTGGTAAAAAGTGAAAAAAAGGAGGTTTCACGAGGCTTCTAGAACAAAATCCTCGTTTCTAGCCTTATCCCTACTCACTTGGGTCAGTTAAGCTCGAGATCCATCCTTTGAGGATCTCATGGCCACCTCACCCACCTATTTCTCAACCATTCCTATCCCTTTGAGCCCTATAAATCCAAGCTCATACTCGATGGTTGAGGAGAGAAGAAAGGAGTAAAGCTATGATGTTGAATTAACATCATGGTCTAATCCTTTAGGAAGCATAGAGGATCAAGTTGGAGCTATCGAGGATGAGATGTTAGTCTTGTGAAGGAGTGCATTGACACTAAGGCAAAATGGTTGTAATCTCTTTCATTCATATTTTAATTCAAAGTTGATTTCCTTACCATATATCTATTGTGTTAATCTCACATATGTATAATCATATTCCTTAGTCATTGATTTGGATCTATGGATAGTTTTCCAGTATCATTGATGGTGTTGTATGTTTGATGTGCTTTTGAAGGTCTGCCTGTCTTCTGTTAGATTTTTTTCATTTAAGATAGCATTAACTTAGGATCGTATCTGAGAGAATAACAAGCACATCAATCAAACACATGAGACAATAAACACAAAGATTTTCCTCGGGAAAACCATAAAGGAGAAAACCCCGCAACTTCCTCACAGATAGAATCAGCACCAAAATAAAATCCTGAAAAATAGTGAGATGATCTCTGGATAGCAGTACTCTCTCTCTCTCTCTTGTCCCGACAACGTCTTCTCTCTCAGTTATGCACTACAACTGAGTGTGAATGAGTGTATGATAAATATAGAGGATCACTCTCTATTTATACTAATTCCTTACTTGACAATAACTCACTAGGGATGATTTCTCTATGAGAGTCTAATAACCCTAGGGCCCCACAACTTCGGGGACTTTAACCCTTGAACAATAGGAGGGTTACCCACAATGACTTGACATGAATTTTTTACATTATATAACCTCCTGATGGGAACATCAGGACATGACATGACTCAATTACATTATATATACTTCTCGAAATAAACATTGGGGTACAATACATGAAATATACAAGTGAATACATTCTGAAGTTACAAATACATCACCACTCCCTCTTAACTAGGACGGTATTCTCTCGACACAATTTTCAGCACTGGTCTTCTTCTCTGTATCAACTGGATCATCTCGTCATCTTCATCTTCAAGTTGTGACTGTATTCATCTTCAAGTTGTCTTCATCTTCAAGTCTTCGTCATCTTCAAGTCTTCTTCATATTCAAGTCTTCTTCATCACAGGATCTAGATCATCACTACTGGATCATCATCACTACTGGATCATCATCAAGTTTGGATCATTACTTGATCTGGATCATCATCAAGTTTGGATCATCATCATCGGTGTTATCTCAAAATGGTACTATCTCTTGATTCTTCTTGTCACAGGAAGTTCTACAAAGCCATCCCTTTTTCATGCTTTTGTAGGCCTAGCCTCCATATAGGTCTTCTTCAATGCTTATATCTGACCCTAAGTCAAAATGGCCTGCCCAACTCTTACATTTGACCTCATCTTGTTAGAAAGGCATGCCCAACACTCACATCTAACCTCATCTTGTCAGAAAGGCCCAACACTCACATCTGACCATGTGTAAACACATCACACCAGAATGGCTCAGCACTTATATCTTACCATGTGAAAACACATTGCATCAGAAGGGCTCTATAGTTACATATGACCATGTGTGAACACACCGCATTGGAAGGGCTATGCACTTACATCCAACCATGTGCAAACACACTACATCGAAAGGGCTCTACACTTACATATGACCATGTGTGAACACACCGCATCGAAGGGCTCTCAGTCCCAAACTGAGGATTCCTGGTAATCGACTAGGTGCCTCCATTCTCCGAGAGAATGGAATCTCAACACCAAGATGAGTATTCCTGGTAACTGACCAGGTGCCTCCATTCCAAGAGTGGAATTCAACACTTATATCTGATCATGTAGGAACCAATCCTACAGTCACATTAGAATGGCTCAGCACTCACATCTGACATGGAAGGAACCAATCCTCTCACCATGACATAATGGATCAACCCTTACATATGACCATGGAAGGAACCTAATCCTCTCACCATGTCATAATGGCTCATGGAATCATCATTTCCCCTTGGAGGGAACCTCGATCTGGAGAACAACAAGCTTCTCCCCGAGGTACTCAAACTTCACTCTAGACAATGGATTCATCAACACATCAACTATCTATTCATCCGTTGTAACATACTAAAGCTTCACTACTCCACTCTACACCATATCCCTGATATAGTGATATTTTATCTCGATATGGTTCGACTTGTCATAGAACACCAGGTTCTTAGACAAATTCACATAACTCTGGTTGTCACAATATATACAAGTAGCATCCAACTGGAGATCAAATAAATCAGATAGTAGCTTTTGCAGCCACACTACCTCGCAACTAGTTGAACAAGCTGCAACCTACTCTGCTTCAGTTGTACTCAGTGCCACACATGACTGCTTCCTTCTAAACCAAGAGATCACACCTGATCCCATACTAAAGCAGCATCCCGAAGTGCTCTCCCTATCGATGGCACTTCCTGTCCAATATGAATCAACATAACCTTCCAGGTTAATATTTTGATTCACCTCATACTTGAGCCCATAATCAACTGTACCCTTTAGGTACCTTAGAATATGATTTACAACAATCAAGTGAACATGTCTCGAATATGTCAAGAACTAGCTCAAGGTGTTCATAACAAAGCAAATATCTGGTATGTGTTCGTCAAGTACATCAAGGACCCAATCATCTGACAATACATCATAGAATCAACCACTTCTAATGAAGCATCACTCAATAGTTTCAGGTTCAATTCCATAATTGTGGTTATGGCCTTGCAGTCCATCATCCAAACCTCTTTAGGATCTCTACTGCATACTTCCCTTGTCCGAGGAATATTCCATCCGCATTCTACCACACCTCCATGTCATAAAATAGTGCATCATACCCAAGTCTTTCATTTTAAACTCAACATCAAACTTCCTCTTCATATTAGCAATCAACCCATCCATACATGTTACAAACAGATCATCTACATATAGTAGGAGTATCACTAGCTTACCTTTTTCAACCTTGTAGTAAAGGTTGGAATCTGCTTTACTTTTGGTAAAGCCCAAACTTGATAGAAAGCCATCAATTCTTCCATACCATGTCTTGGGTGCATGTTTCAAATCGTACAGGGATTTCTTCAATCTACACACATGAGACTCCCTGTCATGTGTATCAAAACCGAGTGGCTTCTCCACATACACTTCATCTTCTACTACACCATTCGAGAAAGCAGTCTTAACATCCATTTGGTGTATATTCCATTTCATCACTGCAGCTAGAGAAAGTACTGATCTGATGGAAGTATATATGGATATAGGTGAAAAATTTTATTCATAGTCTATTCCATTTGTCTGGGTGAATCCACGAGACACAAATATTACTTTATATTTCTCTATGCTGCCATTTGCAGCATGCTTGATCTTGTAGATCCATTTGGAAGTTAAAATAGACTTCCCTTCTGGTCTTGGGACAACATCCAAAACATCATTCTTCATGATCGATTGATACTTTTCGATCATAGCATCCTTCCATTCTTTTATTTCTGCTATTTCTTCATAGTTGGAAGGTTCTTTATCAATAATGTCACATAGTAGGGCTACATAACTGGAGCAGGACCTAGTTCTCTTTCTTCCTCTATTTGTTTCTTCTGAAGCTCCATATCTTTCTGCACCTTGGATAATTTCACATACCCAAGAAGGTTTCCTCTTGTGAGGATTCTTCTCCTGAGGTGGATCCACAGGTTCTTGAGGTTCTTCTAATTCTTGATCCTCTTCTTCAATTTCTCCATTCATGGTTGTATCATGAATTTTGGTCACTTCTGTTTCTTCAGGTTCTTCACCCAATGTCTTCCTGGATTTGATGTAGGCTGAATCTTCATCAAATGTTACATCTCTACTGATGTCGATCTTCTTGAATCCTAGGAATTATATTCTGTAAGCCTTCGAGATTTTAGAGTATCCCACAAATATAACCTTCTTTCCTGAGGGATCTAACTTCGTCCTCTTTTCTTTTGGAATGTGTATGTATACAAGAAAACCGAATATTCTGAGATGGCTGGCTTCTGGTTTCTTTCTGGAGAAGACTTCTTCAGGTGTCTTGTTCTCGAGTACTCTGTGTGGAGTGGTTCTATACATATACCGTTGTTCTGGTCACTTCTGCCCATAGATGCATGGGAAGATCTTGATCATGAAGCATGGACCTTGCCTCTTCTATGATTTTTCTATTCTTTATTTCTACATGTTAGAATAATCAACCCATAGTTAGCTACCTTATACATTAATTAATCCATTTTTGTCTTATTTTCCTAGTTTCCATGTTCCACCTTATGCACGTTGTCATCTACACATCCATAGTGGTCAAAATTGCTAATTTTGACTCATGGAGCACTTGGGAAAGCTCATGGAATCAAATCTGATTTATTCTTGGCCTTCCTAGCACCCTTCTTCTTTTTATGCTTTATTGCCTGCTTTTTCAATGCTTTAAGGCAATTGGGAAAGTTTGACTATGTGAGGTTAACTAGTTTTTTTTCCTCCACATCCTGCACTCTTTTATCCTATGAAAAGCATGTATGAGTTGTCCTTCCATTACCTTTTATCTTTCCCAAGTGATTTTTCCAATTCGTGAGCTCCTTGACAGTTTTGGAAACTACTTTATGCACCTATGGGGGATTTGCTTAATTTTAGTAAGCCTGCTTTCGACTAGATTCGAATTGCCTCCTCATGCATTAAAATCCCTTATGTAATTATTTATTGTGGCAGCCTATGATGTTACAGGGTTGGCTATTGTACACTTATTCAATATAGTTTAGTGTTCATCTCCATATCCAGTCTCTTTTGTGAGTGATTTTGCATGTACAATTGATAATTGTTGTGAGTGTAATTTTTCTATCACTAGGTTCAATTTCCACATGGTATCAAAGCCTTTGTATATCAATTTGTCTCCTTCCAATTTTTTTTGCAGTTTCGACATCAGTGACTGGGAGCCTTCTACTGACAGTCGGGACAATTTCTGAGCTATGGATCAATCTCAGAAGATCATCTTGACTCCCTTCAACTTCTTTGAATGGAAAGTAGAGATGTAGATACTGTTGAGAGTGAAATGCCTCTACAGAGTGACTGTGGCAATAGAATTAGAGCCCAATGCAGCTATAGAGAAGATAAAATGGCACAACAGGAGGGATGAGGCCTATGGTCTCTTGTGTCTAAGTATTTCCAGAGACCTCCTTTTCCATCTTGATGGATTGACATCGCCGAATGAAGTATGGGAGAATCTTACTGATCTTTTTGGAAAGATATATGAGATGAGGGGACATCAAATCGAAAATGAACTGATCTCCCTGAGTCCAAATAGCTTTGAATCCCTACAACTCTATTTCTCCAAGTTCAAAGCACTTGTTTTGCAGCTAAAACAATGTGGGATCGAAAATAAGGATGATCAGCTGGTATTGGCCATACTCTCGAAGCTTGGATCTAACTATTCAGTGTTTGTTTGACCTTCTATGCCACAAAGTTGATAGCTCAAACCTAGAAGATGCCTAGCCTTGCAGATTTCATGGAATCTCTCACACAAGAACACGATAAGTTGGTGATGATGGGCACCATCAAACCTTCCAAAGACCAAGCTCTGGTTGCTGGAGATTTGAGGGTGGATTCAAAAATCAAAAAGAAATCTGAAAAGCCACCTGAGCAAAAGAGAGACAAGAACAAGTCTCTGGAGGAGCCTCAAGGTTCCAAGAAGAACTACCAGAAGAATAAGAACAAAGGAGAAATGAGCAAGTGCGCATACTGCAGTAAGGGAAATCATTCTGAGAGCTCATACATGAAGAAGCAAATAGACATGCTGACCCAAATCCTGGAGAAGAATGGAATCTCCCTTCCAGATAGCTCAAAGAAGAGGGAAGGAGGATCAAGTTCAGAAGACAGAGAGAAAGTTCATGCATTGGTTGCTGGCACATCAAGCTCACCTAGTTTCATCATTGATTCTGGAGCTTCAAGACACATGGTTTCGACCAAGGAGGCATTCACCTCACTTGACATGTCGAAAGGTCCACCAATAGTACTGGGATATGACTCTCTCACTGAAAGTTTGGTCAAAGGGAGGATTGATCTTGATCATGGTCAGTTTAGCAATGTGTCGTATGTTCTTGGTCTTGCCTCCAATCTCTTATCAGTGTATCAGATGACCCACACAGGGTCTCCAAAGAAGGTCATATTCTCCCCTGATGAAGTTGAGATCACAGAGATCTCAAGTGGTAAAGTCATTGCAAAAGGAGTTGCAAATCATACTTCGAAGGTATACATGTTCTCACACTTCCTACCCTACTCAAACCCCTTTGCTCTTCTAATTCATGCTAATGAGGCAAGAAAGATTTTGCATGAAATATTTGGCCACCTAAATTACAAGTATCTTTCTGATCTTAGTGAAAAAGAGATGGTCATAGGGTTACCCAAGATAAAAATTTCCAAAGGAGTCTGCTAAGGTTGCATCCTAGGAAAACACCCAGAGCATAAATTTGAGAGAGCTAGTCATGAGAGAACCTCTGCACCCCTCGATTTGATCCACAGTTATGTTTCTGGCCCATTCCCTCATATGTCCATGATTTAGGACAAATATGCATTTACTTTCATAGATGACTTTTCCAGGTATTGTTGGGTTTACTTTTTAAAACATAAGTCTGAAGTTTTTGGCCTCTTCAAAGTCTTTAAGGCTTTGGTTGAAAACCAGTATGGGAGGAAACTCAAGGTCCTCAGATCTGACAATGGTGGTGAGTATGTAAAGTTAGAGTTTATTCAATATTTTGTAGATGCGGGTATTCATATGCATCATTCTATCCCTTACACACCATAGCAGAATGGTGTTGCTGAGAGGAAGAACAGATCACTGAAGGAGATGGAAACATGCATGATGGAGGCCAAAAATTTGCCACCAAAGTACTGGGCCGAAGCTATAAACTATGCAGCCTATATCCAGAATATGGTTCCTCATAAAAATCTTTATGGTATGACTCCTTTCGAAGCATGGAGTGGGCACAAGCCAGATGTGACCCATTTCAGGATTTTTGGCTCAAGGGCTTGGGCTAGAATTCCAACAGAAAAGAAGAAGGCTTTGCAGCCCCAAAGCCAAGAGTGTCTATTTGTTGGGTAATCTAAAGATTCAAAAGGGTACAAGCTGATAAATTTGAGCACAAACAAAGCCTTCATTGAAAGGTGTGTTCAGTTTCAAGAAGAACCCCTAGTAGCAGTGGAAGTTGGAGAAGCCTCTTCACCACCAGAACCTCTGAATGTAAGTGAAGAGATTGTTGAACATGATGATTATGATATGTATGATAGTGATGAATTTATTTCATATCCTAACATCCCTACAAGGCCAAAATGGTTAGCCAAGACCATTCATGCAGCAGGAGAGCTAGCTGGAAATCCTAATGACCCTAGAAGGACTAGATCTCAATTTGAGAGTGCTCTATGCATGAAGGATCCTATGTTTGCTGAGAAATGCTATCTGATGGTAGAATAATATCCTTATACATATGAATATGCAGCAAGAGATCCAATATGGAAATCAGCCATGAAGGAAGAGTTCAGCTCACTCCAGAAGAGCAACACTTGGGAGCTGGTTGATCTTTCCCCAGGGAGGAAGCTAGTTCAGTGTAAGTGGGTGTACAAAACCGAATTTGCTACTGATGGTTCACCTATGAAGTATAAGGCCATATTGGTAGCCAAGGGCTACTCACAGGTTCATGGCATAGATTACAATGAGACCTTTGCACCAGTGGCAAAGATGGACTCCATCAAGCTAGCCTTAGCCATTGCAGCTTCAAAGCAATGGGAGGTACATCACATGGATGTAAAGTGTGCCTTTATCAATGGATATCTCACTGAATATATATACATGCAGAATCCTCAAGTATTTTCTACTAACCCATCTCTTGTGTGCAGGCTAAGGAAGTCATTGTATGGGCTTAAGCAAGTCCCCAGGGCTTGGTATGCCAAGATTGATAGCTTCTTTCCATCACTGAATTTTGTTCGATGCAAATCAGATCCAAATGTCTGTTTGAACTTAATTAATGGTTCATTAATGATCATTTTGTTATATGTTGATGACCTTCTCATTACAGGAAGCTCAAAGAATGAGATTGCTTCCTTGAAGGGTGCAATGAACCAATCCTTCTCCATGACATATTAGGGGCTCTTAAGCCAATTCTTGGGGCTTGATATTTCTCAAACCAAAGTTGGAATAAAGTTGCACCAGTCCAAGTATGCCTTGGATTTGCTGAAAAAATTCAAAATGAAGGACTGCAAGCCAAGCAAGACTCCTTTCCTTTCAAGAGTGAAGCTTGAAAAAGTTGATTCTTCACCTATGGTAAACAATACACTGTATAGGCAATTGATTGGATGTTTGTTGTACCTTACACATACTAGACCTACTATTTATTATGCAGTAAGTGTGGCTTCTAGATACATGGATCAGCCTCATGAGATCCATTGGAAAGCAGCCAAAAGGATCCTTAACTTTGTTCAGGGAACAAGGACACATGGGATCTTCTATAAAGCTAAATATGATCTTGATTTGATTGGGTTTATTAACAGTGATTGGGAAGGTGATAGCACAGATAGAAATTCAACATCCAGATATGTGTTCATGCTTTTAGAAGGGCCAATCAACTGGTCAAGAAAGAAACAAAGTGCCATTGCACTCTTACCTACAGAAGCAGAGTACAGAGGAGTTGTAAATGCAGCAACTCAATGTTTATGGTTGCAGGGGTTACTTGGAGAATGTGGCTTCGAATCATAATACTCAACTACTATCTACTGTGATAATCAGAGTACCATTCGAATCTGTAATGATCTAGTTCATAAACAGAGAACCAAACAGATTGAGATCCATATGCACTACATCAGAGAGCTTGTGCATGATGGCACCATTCTCCTACTCTTCTGTTCCTCTTCAGAACAAGTAGCTGATATCTTCACCAAAGCATTTTGTGAGAAGAAATTCAGCAATCTAAAATCACTACTGGGGATTGTTGATCATGCTGTGAAGCATGAGTGAAGACAAGATTTCCAAATTTTGTTTTACAGTCCATGTTTAAGGGAGGATTTTCCCACTCGGTTTTTGCCTCTTTCCTTGGTTAAATGGACATGCAGTATGTAAAGGGTGACTAAGCGTTGTTGATAGGCCCTATAATTTTCTGATATATTACTCATAATTCAGGCTTAAGGGGGGGTGTTAGAATAATCAACCCATAGTTAGCTACCTTAGACATTAATTAATCCATTTTTGTCTTATTTGCCTAGTTTCCATGTTCCACCTTATGCAAGTTGTCATCTACACATCCATAGTGTTCAAAATTTCTATTTTTGACTCATGGAGCACTTGGGAAAGCTCATGGAATGAAATCTACTTTATACCTGGCCTTCCTAGTGCCCTTCTGCTTTTTCTGCTTTATTAACTACTTTTTCAGTGCTTTAAGGCAATTGGGAAAGTTTGACTAGGTGAGGTTAACTAGTTTTTTGTCCTCCACATCCTCCACTCTTTTCTCCTATTAAAATAATGTATGAGTTGTCCTTCCATTACCTTTTAGCTTTCCCAAGTGATTTTTCCAATTCATGAGCTCCTTGACAGTTTTGGAAACTGCTTTATGCACCTATGGGGGATTTGCTTAATTTTAGTAAGCTTGCTTTTGACTAGATTCGAATTGCCTCATCATGCATTAGAATCCCTTATGTAATTATTTATTGTGGAAGCCTATTATTTTATAGGTTTGGATATTGTACACTTATTCAATACAGTTTAGTGTTCAGCTCCATATCTAGTCTCTTTTGTGAGTGATTTTGCATGTACAATTGATAATTGTTGTGAGTGTAATTGTTCTATCACTTGGTTCAATTTCCACACTGCAATCCCATTTTATTGTGGATTATATGGAGTGGATAACTCCCTCTTAATCCCTGAGTCTTTGCATAGCTCTTTGAATTCATTTGATGTGAATTCTCTACCATTATCAGATCGAAAGGTATTGATCTTCTTTTTAGTGTGGTTCTCAATCAAGGCTTTGAATTACTTGAACTTTATGAATACTTCATCTTTGTTATTCATAAAGTATATCCATGTATTCTTATAAAAATCATCAATAAAATAAACATAGTATACATACCCGCTTAATGAACTGGATGACATTGGACCGCATAAATCGGAATGGATGATTTCCAAGATTCCTTTTGCCTTTCTCTCACTACTTGGAAATTTCTTCTTTGTGTTCTTCCCTTTCGCACATCCTTTGCATACACCTTCATGTTTTGTATGCATTTCTAGGAGACCTTCAACAACTTTGCTTACAAGTGGTAGTGCTTTGTAATGCACATGTGAAAGCCTTCTATGCCAAAACTCATTTGGTTCTACTAAGTCATGGACCAAATATTGTTCTGGTTGGCCCTTCAATTTGTATATTCTTCCTTCTTGTTCCCCAATCACTACTGTATCATCAGTAGACTTTACCTTTGGCCACATGAGAACTTGGCCATCTACAAATGCAACCCTCATTCCTTTTGCATCCAATGCAGATATGGAGAGGAGGTTCTTCTCTAGTCCAGGTACAAACAATACATCTTTCATCTTGATAGAATTTCCAGAGTCTAGCTTATATGAGGATTCACCACTACCTTTTATTGGATACTAGTAGTCATCTCCAAGTATCACCTTGTGAGGTGATTCATGTTTAGATAGTTTCACAAAGGGTTCCTTGAATCCTGTCATATGTTTGGAAGCACCACTGTCTATAAGCCAATCATTTCTACCATGTGTGATAGTTCCTGTGAGAGTGGAGATCAGGACATATTCTTCCTCACTTGAAGAATCATCACTATCTTGTCTGGTTCTCTTTGTAGAAGATTCATCATCCTCTATAGCATGAGCATGATGTCTTCTCTTGTTTCCCTTCTTCTTGTGAGAGCTAATTTTATTTCTAGGAAAATCTCTTGCAAAGTGTCCTCTTTCATCACATGTATAGCAAATGTACTTAGACATATATCTAGGCTTTCTAAAGTTACTCTTCTAGTGAGAGCGCTTACCTCTGTGGTGGCTAGTTCTGGTTTTCTTGGATTCTACTGCGAGAGCTTGATATTCACTTCCCATCTTTTCTTCTCAAGCTACTATCCGAGCTTCTTCTTGAGAGCATTCTTCCCATATTCTTCTGAGCTTGACTAGCTTCTTTCTGGCACAGATCCCTTGAATGAAAGAGTCCCATTTCCTAGGGAGACCATTCAAGGTGGTCATTACAATCTATGCATTCTCCACTTCTTCATCCACTGCTTCAAGTTGTTCTTTGATCTGGGAGACCCTTGTGAAGTATGACTATATGATCTCCACATTTTGGATCTTCACATTCTTCAATTGGTTCCTCAAGGTCATCTTCTAGTTTATGTTCTTTCCTTCAAAAAGTTTGGTCAGGGCATCAAACATAGCTTTAGGTTTCTTTAAGGAGGACACATGTGGTATGAGGTGATCCTTGATTGAATCAGCAATAATCCTCTTAGCCATGACCAATTTATTCTTGTGTAAGGCCTTAGCCTCATCTCCATCTGGAACTAGAGCCTCCTCATCGATGTAGGAATCCAACTAAATTTCTTCCAGGACCAGGGAGATCCTATACTTCCAGGCTCGGAAGTTATCAGCTCCCTCAAGATTTTCATCAAGCTTGGTATGATGAGACATCTTAACTGAGAACCTCAAATGGAAATACAAAATATTTAGATATTACCAAGTTAAGATGTCAGATCTGGATCTAGAGCTGAATTTCTATAGAGATGGTTCAGGAGCAGATTAGGGTTTGAATTTCCTGGATTTCTATCCAAACAAAAGCTTTGATCTTGATCTCTAAACTTTGATTTTGAGGAGGATATCAATCCAGGCCTGAACTCACTCAAAAATTCCACTTTTGTGGAAAGCCCTAATTTCTGGTAGCAATGTCGGGTAAAAAACTAAAAATGCTTAGAATCAGATTCTGCCTCGATAGAAAGATGCTCCCTAGAGAGGATAATCAGTCCAACCTTATTTTGCTAAAAATTTATGGAGAGAGATCCAGCAAGTAGGAAGCCCTAGTTTCCGCAGTTGCATGGTGTCTTCTTCTCAGGTTAGCTCTGATATCATGTTATATTTTTATCATTTGAGCTAGCATTAACTTAGGATGTTATCTAAGAGAATAACAAGCACATCAATCAAACACATGAAACAATAAACACAAATATTTTCCTCAGGGAAACCATAAAGGAGAAAACCCCAGAAATTCCTCATAGATATCATCAACACCAAAAGAAAAGCCCCAAAAACAGTAAGATGATCTCCCAACAGCAGTAGTCTCTCTCTCTCTTGTCCCGACAACTTCTTCTCTCTCAGTTATGTGCTACAACTGAGTGTGAGTGAGTGTATGATAAATAGAGAGTATCACTCTCTATTTATCACTAGGAGAGTCACTAGGGTCAACTTATATAGGAGATTCTAATAACCCTAGGGCCCCACAACTACGAGGACTTTAATCCTTCAACAATAGGAGGGTTACCCATAAGGACTTGAAATGACTTGTTTACATTATAGAACGTCCCGATGGGAACATCGGGGCATGGCATAACTCAATTACATTATAGATACTTCCCAGAATAAACATCAGGTTACAATACATGAAATATACAAGTGAATACATTCTGAAGTTACAAATACATCAACATGTTCCATAAGAGGTTTTATTCTAGGCATCTACAGTTTCTAGGGAAATTCTTCAACCTAGTTGTTAATCATTTGTTCTAGGTCTGAATCATTCAGACCAGAGGAACAAATTATGTCCACAGAAGGTGATATATTCCTAATAAAAAATTGGGTGACTCCACTGGGGACTGTAGATGCCTGGAATAAAACCTCTGATAGAATATCTATAGACCTCTAATGGAACACCTCCACACATATTTTAGATCATATTCATGAGTGGAGAAGGTGGAGAAGTCTAATTAAAAATCCTATCCCAGACCAACTCTTAGCTGATTGCTTTACGAAGTCTTTGTTGCCACCCATTACCCGAGATGTGGCTATGGGGGGTGCAGTCGATGAAGAGTAGGCTATTAGTCATGCTCAATATCTAGACCTAGTGTATTCTTAGTCTAGAACTTTGTATGAACTTATTCCTCATGCTCCTTGTCCCAGAAAGGACCCAGCTAAGCCACCTGTAGAAACTCCTATTGATGGAGTTATCAGTTTAATCTAGCCTCTACCAGCAGTAAAACTTGTCAAACAACCCAGTCCTTCTACCACTTCTCCTTCTAATCCTATGGTTTCCACTGAGGTGAATGCTATTCAATGTATGCAATCATCCAGTAGTAAGAAAAAGGGTAAAGGAAAAAATAAGAAACTCAAAAACCAACAGGAAAATCCCAAGCCTATAGTCTCGAAGAATGACAATAAAGGAAAAGGAAAGATAAAAATTCTTTCCTATTGTGTGGTGGTGATCATTTATCAAAGGAATGTCCTCTTTGTGATGAAATTAAATTTTTTTTAAAGAGTAACCCCACACCAGCAGTCCTTACTGATCCTTTTCCTTCTCAGCAACAAATGGTAGACCACATGTCTAACAAGGGAAGTTCTAGTCCTATAGAGGAAATTTGAATGATGTCATCAAAAACTCTTTATCTCATGACTCAAAGTTAGTCATATGACAAGCCTAAGGAGAAGAAAAATGAAAAAACTTCTCCAGATAAAGCTCCTTCTACTGGTTCTCCCGCATCCTCGTCTAATGGTCCTGTAACCATCGAGAAGCCTAATATTGACATGATTTTGCATCTGCCCAAGAGTACTCTTAGGAAGGTTGTTCTTAACCTTAATACCTGAGCTGCACAGTTTTATAATATTGTTGAATACCTAGCTCAGGAACCATGTGCAATGTCTACCTTAGAAGTACTCCAAAGCTCTCCTATGTAATGCAAAAACTTGTTAACTGCTTTAAGAGCCCTAGACCCAGATAACATGAAATTGATTCATTTCAACCTAGAGAACTACAAATCTATATTACCTCACCAAATTGCTTTCCATATCATAACAAAAGTAGTTGGGAAAAAGGTCTTTAGGACTGTTCTACATGAAGGTGCTTCAACATCAGTTTTGTCTCTATCCTATTGGAAATCATCGATGACCCTAAAATCCTTTGATGGAAGAGGTTTCCAGCCCCATGGTCTCATGCCAACACTTTCAAATGATCTAGGGGGGAAAACTATTTTCATTCAAGTGGAATTAGTGGATGCCCCGTTAGACTACAATCTTCTCTTAGGAAGAAATTGGTTTTACGCTATGACAGCTGTCACTTCGACAGTGTTTAAAACCCTTCAGTTTCTGCATTTGGGAAAGATTGTGACAATTGATCAACTTGATTTCTGTACGCCAAATGTTACTACCCCCACGGTAAATAACATCCCTTTTCTAGGTCATTCCCCTTCTCTTTATCAGTCGATTGGGGTAGGAATGCTGAAAGACTCTTCACTTATGGGTGTGATCCCATCAACTCCTTCTAACATAGAGACAATGGTTGTTAATATGATCTCCTCATTTGGCTATGACCCCAAGGGTAAATAAGTTGTTGAATCATCCTATTTAATCCCACATGAAGCAGTTTATGATATCATCTAATCCATTTTTGATGTGCATATAGATGACCTTCATCTTGTGGCTTCAGATCCTTACCACTTTCCCTACTGGTTACAAACTTATTTTCCTACTATGGATTATCTCTCTTAGAATTTTCTGTTAGATGAATCCATTATAGAGATTATGAGTATGAATGAAATAGTATGGGAGGATCATCATCACAGATCCTCGTTCCTCCCCAATACCAGTTCAGTAGATAATGATTTTGTATCTCTCTTGGGTACTAATATTGTCGACATCCCACAAACTCCTGTCTTGTTGTAAAATTCTAAATCTGAAGGTAATTCATGCAACATTACTAAAACGGCTCCAATCAACATATCAGTCAAGCCTGGAACTATTAAACATGTTCATATAGGGAAGAACTGTTCAATAAATGAAACTAAAGAGTATAGAGCACTTTTTAAAGAATTCTGAGATATTTTTTCTTGGTCTTATGAAGAAATGCCTAGGATAGACCCATCCATTGTGATCCATGAGATAAAAACCTACCCCACAGCAAAACCGGTTAGGAAAAAATTGAGACAAGTCCATCCAAGGAAGGCTACGTCTATCAAATCCAAATTTGAGAAACTTCTGAAGGCAGGATTCATCTATCCTATACCCCTAATGGAATGGATATTGAATATAGTTCATGTGAACAAAAAGCAGGGAACTATTCGAGTTTGCATCGATTTCCAAGATCTAAATAAAGCTTGTTCTAAAGACAACTTTCCAACTCCACACATCGATCAGATTATTGATAACTGTGCTGGAAGTGTCATCTTCACATTCATGGATGGATTTTCCAGCTATAATCACATTGAGATATTTCCTGCTGATCAACATAAGATGGCATTTATATGTCCATGGGGAACCTCTTCCTACAGGAAGTTACCCTTTGGTATTAAGAAAGCTCGGGCCACATTCCAATGCGTTGTGTTCTATGCATTTCACAACATTAAAAATTCATGGAGCTATACCTAAATGATCTCCTTGTGGATTCACAGCAACAAAAATATCACCCTCAACATCTTACAGATATTTTCCTGAGATGTCGTCATTACAAAATACGGCTGAACCCACACAAGTGTGTTTTTTGCGTTGAGATGAGATGTCTCTTAGGATTCGTGTTTTCTAAAGATGGTATTCGGATTGATACACTAAATATTGTTGCAATACTCACCCTGCCTGCCCCAACCAACCTACTTAAACTCCAAATTTTGCAAGGGAAGGAAAAATTTCTTCGTTTTTTTGTTTGTAACTTTGCTGAGAAAACGTATGGTTATATGCATCTCCTTAAGAAGGGTACTCCATTCTTCTAGGATGACTAGGCCCAGCAAGCCTTTGATAATCTTAAACATGCTCTGACCCATTCACTTGTGATACACCCTCCATATTATTCAGCGGATTTTCTTGTATATGTTGCTGCCTCTATTACTACCATCGGAATGGTTTTAGCTCAAGAGGATCAGAACGACCAAGAACACATGATATACTATGCTAGTAAGAATCTTATTGATTCTGAAAATCGATACTCACATGTGGAGAATCTAGCACTGGCCACAGTCAATGTTGTCCAAAATTTTCATCATTACATCTTGCTTCGCACCAACATCGTACTCGCAGACCAAAATCATATGTACTACATCCTAACTCACTAGGTTCTAAGGGGGAAATTCTCCTGATGGATTGTTATCTTATGGGATTTTGAACTTGAGTTTTCCAAAGCTACTTCGAAGAAATAATTGGTATTTGTAGAGATGATGTGTGATCCTCCCTGTGATTTAATGGATTTCGAGCCCAGTGATTCATTCCTAGATGAATTTATGTTCCTGATAAGCACGAATGATCCCTGGTATGGAGATTTAATCATTTATCTCCAGACACAGAGATTTCATCCCACTCTATCCCATGACGATCATTTCCATATCCATCACCATGTAAAATATTATCTTATCCTGAACAATAAATTATATAGGCGTGGAATAGACACCATTCTCCAACGATGCCTCACTCATGACGAGGCTGAACAGGTTCTCAATGACTTCCACTCTAGAGCATGTGGTGATCATCTCTCTAGGATGGCTACAGACCAGAAAATACTTCACACTGGATATTTCTGGCCTTCTATCTGTAAAGATTGTCATGAGGCTATTAAGAAATTCTCACCATGTCAACATTTTTATCCAAAAAAACACACCCACCCTGCTCCATTACACCCCATCATTGTCATTGTCCCTTTTGCCAAATGGGGGATAGATTTCATGCATTGTAAGCCTACCTTATCTAGGGGGAATGGTTACATCATAGTAGGCCATGGATTGTTTACACTAAATGGGATGAGGCTATGCCTACATATGCATAGGATGGTAATACTATCCCCCTCTTCCTTTTTAATCACGTAATAGCTAGGCTTGGAGTTCCTTGGTCTATTGTCACTCATCATGGATCACATTTTCGAAATCAGATGATGGAAAAGTTTAGTGCTAAGCTGGGTTTTCACCATGAAAACTCAACTCCCTATTATCCACAAGCTAATGGTTAGGTTGAGGCTATTAACAAAGTCCTAAAAAATATGTTGCGGAAGATGGTTGGAGACCACAAATCCAACTAGCACCAAAATCTCTTTTCCGCTCTTTGGGATTATAGAACTTCAGTTAAAACAACGACTGGTTTTACACCTTTTTAGTTAGTATACAGACTAGAAGTTGTCCTACCTTATTCAGTGTCAAATCCATCTTTGAAACTTTCCATTGAACTTCTCCCCAACACTTCCACCGAGGAAGAAAGGTTTTAATACTTGAACAATCTTGACGAAACTAGACGAGATGCTTCCTTAGTCAATGAGGCACATAAGAAATGCGTCAAGGTGAAATATGATAAATCTGTCCTACATTGTGTGTTTAAGGAAGGTGACCTAGTGATGACTTATGATTAGAGAGATGATAAACTAGGAAAAGGGAAGTTCGAATCAATGGGGTACGGTCATTTCATCATTTCCAAGGTTTTAGAGGAAGGGGCCTATGAGCTCATGGATTATGATGGAGTCCCCTTTGGACAACCTTGCAATGGGTTGTACCTGAAGAGGTACTATGCCTATATCTCTCATGTATGGTACCTTCTATATATGTACATTGCTTGAATTTTTAGTGTGTTTTAGTATTTTCAATATGGTTTTGAGTTTAGTGTCCAGACTATTTATACCATGTTTTGGTTATGTAGATCGAATGGCATTTTATGGTTTCGATGATGGTGCTTGCCGCCATACCCTGAACCTTGGTTCAGTTGCTTGGGTTTTTTATTCGCCTGCACACGATCTAGTTAGTTTGGGAGTGGTTTTCCTTGGTCCTGCTACCAACAATATCGTCGAGTATGAGGCTGTCATAGGTCTACTAAATGAGGCTGCATCTCGGGACATTTATGATTTGGTAGTTTTCATGGACTCACAATTAGTGGTTTGTCATTTGAACCAAGTCTATACCATCAAAAATATTGTACTACTTCATCTTTATTGGAGGGTACGTCTATTGGAAAGGTCATTTGAGGTTATTAATTATAGGAATATCCCTAGGGAATACAATGCAGTTGTTGATTCATTAGCAAATTATATCCTATACTGGTATATTTCCCATTCATAACATGAAAATGAAACATGTTTCATCATATTGTAAATAAATAGTAAAAACACATAAAACTCATGTAAATACATTTTCCATTTGGAGCATATGAATAACGAAAGTAAAAGTCTGTATATATATAGATATAAAGTGTTTTACAAAAATAGGTCACAAGAACTCATCTGAAGCACTCTGTCTTTTAGGAAGCACAAAATCATACAAAATCCTGAAGCTATAGTAGCTTTCAGTAATACATCATGTAGAACTATCTAGTGGTGCTCATGGTAGCATATGGCAGCCTACACTACTCTATGTAGATGGCTAAAACGGCCTGGCACTCCCACTGTGTGCCTCTAATATCACATCAGGAGATCATCGATGGATACATCAGGTATATCTAGAGTCAACCTCTCTAGGTTCTCCTCTATCTCTCCAATTAGGTTGTCACCACGTTGAACAAACCGAGCTCCTACTCGTCTGTGCAGTGGAGAATATCCTCCAGGTTGTGCCACTCTAACATCTACATGAATATGTTTAGGTCTTGTTACTATACATAAAAAATAAAAAACATTAAAATACAAAAACACAAATTTCCATCTTAAGGTTTTGTTTCTTACCCATGTCTCCCCACTACGCATCAGGTGGAAGTGGTAATTCAGGGTCACCCATGAAGTTAGTACCCTCATATGCATAATCCTCAATCATGAGGATCTGATCGTTCAGCCAATAGAAGAATGGATCCCAAAAATTCACTTTTCCTGTGCAGGCCATGATTCTTACCCACCTCAGCATACGAGGATCTCTCACCCTCAGCTCAGTAAATACGACTTCAGGCCTCAGATGAGGGACCCACTCAAAGAAGAAATAGGCTAATATGGAACCATATCTAAATTGTTTCAGCTCTCCTTGTTGACACTTGGTCAGATGGTCCTTGAATACCAGTAGTAATGCCTCTGCCCAGTTAAAGACAGTAGGTGCCATGGCCTCTAGGGCATATAACATGTGTGATCTGGAAGCCTGATGAGGTCCCTAGCTCCCAGCTAGCCTTTGCATAGTGAACAAAAGAGTACAAAGAGGATCATCTACCATTTCCTTAATGGGAATTTTCTTCCCAGAAGTTCTAGTACCAGGAATGCAGTGACGGTTGATCAATTCCTGGGTGGTCACATCCCTTCCATGGGAACCCAACAGTGAGATAGGAGCACCCCATTTAGATAAACCTATCAAGAAGTAAATATTCTCTACCTCAATAGTAAACACATAGGCTCCCACCTCAAAATATTTCTACTCTAGGTTCCACATATGAAGGATATACTCCAACAATCTCTCATGGGAAACCATGCTAGCCGTGCGGAAGAATTTTAGAATACCACAATTCCTCAATGCCGCTATGCATCCTAGATTTCTCTCGGCAAATGCATCATCTTCATTGTGTTGTTTTTCTTTCCATATAACCATTTTTTATTGCTTAGAACCCACCAAAAACAATCAATGGGCCAATTAGAAACATAATCAATCATTTAAATCAGTTAAAAACTTATGTTCTTGCTTGCCCGTTAATTTTTCCCCACTCAGGTCTGGCATCGCCTGAGCTCCATTTGCATAGAATGGTGGCACCACCCAAGTGCAATAGAAGTTGCATAGTTCTCACGGTGCACCACCTGTCCAATAAGGGGCAGCAGCGTTGCCTGTATTCAATATTTAGGTCTTTCTTAAAACAACCCAAAACCCCCACAAAATAAAAAATGGATTCTTTAAAAAGAAAGGCTAGGGTTTAAACATTTACCTGGATCTGACGAT
Organism: Pseudotsuga menziesii; assembly: GCA_001517045.1. NCBI lineage: Eukaryota > Viridiplantae > Streptophyta > Pinopsida > Pinales > Pinaceae > Pseudotsuga > Pseudotsuga menziesii. Next base: position 86,435 of record LPNX010495669.1, on the reverse strand, counting down.
GCTCGAATAGGATGGTAGAATATACCGAAATCACTGACTAAAGATCTCGCTCAAATTTTCTCCAAAATGCTCTCACCAAGTGCTAAATAGTAAAATGGTTTGATTTTTACTATTCAAATGACTTTTATATCTATTTTTAGGGTTTTCTAATGTTATGTTGATATTTAAAAATCATTATTATTATTAAATACATTTATATAGTTCATTAAAGTCATTTTCTGAGAGATTAATATTCTTTTTGAGCCATCTAGGAGTAAAAGCAAAAATGGTAAAGTCTATGGTAAGTTCGTTTTTAACTTTTTCGTACTTCCATAAAATGGAAAAATTCCTTGAGCATTTGTTTCGACACTTTGGTCATGCTCTTAGAACTCAATATCAAAGTTCCGAGTCATTTTTTTATTTTATTTTTAGGCTCGTAAAAACTTCTCATCTCAAAAAAGAAACCTAATGGAGTCTCCTTTAAGCTCTTTTTGGACTCCCTAAATATGAAAATATTGTCAAGTACTTGTATTATTCATACTCGTAAAAGTATTTGAAGATTTGTCTCTTCGATGGTAGGTTATCTCTTTTTTGGTTTGGATAGACTATTTACAAAAAAGAAACACTCCAGCTAATCATAACTGGAAGATTTCTCTCGGGTATTATTTTATACTTTTTCAGGCCCTAGAGACTAAATCATATGAAAAAAGACCATCTGGAATCTTCTTCCATCTTCATTCAGACTCTCTAAATGTGAATGATACCGATTTTGATTTCATTGGACTCGTTAAACTAAACACTAAGAGACCCTTTTCTGAGAACGAACCCCTCCTTTCTCAGGTTTGTAAAACATATGAGTCTCAACTTGTCTGAAGGATGAGATAAAACGAGTGTTTGTTACCCTCTTTCAACTCGTAAAAACAAAAAGAGGCACTCATCAATCATGATGGGGGAATTAAGGGAAGGGAATCATTTTTCAAACTAAATGACAGTTGTTTGTCACCTTTGAACATGGCACTTGTCTGCATATCATCCAGTCAATTGGGTATTCAGCTAATCTACAAGTCGATCCACTTTCATGAGTCATGTCACTCCTTTGAATCTTTAAAAAGAATGCATTGTCCACTGTCATATTGTGTGTCTATCTGGTCTAGTCATGCTACCAAGTCTTTTGTCGTGCTGCCCAATGTTCAAAGGAAGAAATAATTTTACCTCTGTAGTTAAAAAATCCTTTGTGTCAGTAAAGTTTGAGTCAATCCTATGGTTACATTATCTACAACATTCCAAAACTTTTTTCTATGTTGTGTGTCATCAATATGAGATTCATCATGGCCCTCCTTCGATGAGATTATTCCTATCAACATTAGCTCATAATCTAGGAAATAGTCTTAGAAAAAAATTTAGTACCTTGAGATCTATATGCCTCAATGATAGATTCTATCACTCTTGACAAAGTTTCATATCATTGACCTTTGATCGGAATACTTTGTTGGGTGTTCGACATAAAAACATCTATTCGTACTCACTAGATTGTACTAGGGTACCTTGGGAATCATTGACATTAATGGTGATCTCCCTCGCACTTGTTAACGGTTGACATCATTGGATGGTAATCAAGTTGTTTCTACCATGTTCGACTTCAGAACATTGTAATCACATGGATAGAATGGTACTTTGTGGAAGATGAGATGAAGACCTTGGGTATTTGTTAAGCACTCATAGCTTTCTCCCCAGGTTGTGATGGAGTATATTGTATGAAGTACCAGCATGGATCCACATTTTTATGTTCATGGCTATGCTCAAATTTGCGTTTGTGTGACATAGATATTCAATGTATATCCGGTAGCAATGTCTAATTTTAAGTCCTCTATCACATGGATCTACGTTGTATTCTAGTAGCCATGGTTGTTTATTCCTCTCATGTTGTATTGGTCTATAGCCATAATGAGGTTACATTTACTTATGAGTCAAAGTATTGATGTATTGCAGATTCCTACTCAATGACACTCTCCAATCAAGCTGTCTCTTACCTCGAAGTGATAAATTTCTCTATCAAAGTTCTCACCTATTGCATACCTCTAGCCTCATGCTTTGGGGGGCATTCTGTTACACCCAAATCCTGTCACCAGCTTGTGATAAGATCCCTAACACATATATTTTCCCTCAAACCCCAAACTTGAAGTGAAACAATGTTCTAGATGCTGGTCTTAACATACAAAAATCCAGTACCTCTCTTACCCTTATGCAGATAAGCGGTACCTTATATAGCACAACCCCAGTTATGTAGAAACTAGGTGGTACCACCGCCTTTAACCTTTTTCTTTGGCGCGGTTCTCACCCTTCACCACTCTGTCACAAGGGAATATAAGTGGTGCCCTTGGTAAATAGTAAAAAAAAAGAGGTTTCGTGAGGCTTCTAGAAAAAATCCTCATGTATATCCTTATCCCTACTCACTTGGGTCAATTAAGCTCAAGATCCATCCTTTTAGGATCTCATGGAAACCTTAGCCACCTATTTCTCAACCATTCCTATCCCTTTGAGCCCTATAAAGACAAGCTCATACTCCATGGTTGAGGAGAGAAGAAAGGAGTAAAGTGATGCTGTTGAATTAACATCCTGTTTAATCCTTTAGAGAACATAGAGGAGCAAATTGGAGCTATTGGGGATGAGATGTTAGTCTTGTGAAGGAGTGCATCGACACTAAGGAAAAAAGATTGTAATCTAATTCATTCATCTTTTAATGCAAAGTTGATTTCCTTCCCATATATCTGTTGTGTTAATCTCACATATGTATAATCAGATTCCTTATTCACTGATTTGGATCTAAGGATAGTTTTCTTGTATCTTTGATGTCATTGTATGTTTGATGTGATTTTGCAGGTCTGCAGGTCTTCCATCATAGGTTTTATTCCAGGAATCTACAATTTCCATGGAAAGTATTCAACCTAGTTGTTACTCATTTGTTCTGTATCTAAACCATTCAAACCAGAGGAACAAATTATGTCTGAAGAAGGTGATATATTCCTGATAACAATGGCTTAAAGATTAAAGCCCCAATTTTTACAGTGGCATTAACTTTGGATTTATTGACTTTTTTTTTTGGTAGAAAGTAGTGACCAGAGTGAACAGTATCAATGAACCCTATTTCCAGACTGATACTTCTGGAAGGACATTGAAGGTCAAACAACATATAAATATTGCAGTAACTTGATTGTTTTATTAAACTACGGAGTTTTTTCATTGTGTTTTTTTTAATATTCTTTTCAATTTCAGAAACGGATAAAAGAAATGGCAAAGTACGTGAAGTCAATTGATAGAAACCATCTTGTTGAAGTTGGTATGGAAATATTTTCTGGGAAATAAACACCTGAAAGAGTTAATCAAACAAACCTAGGGGGATACAAGGTGAGAACATATTTTGTCGCCCATAACAAGATTCGAGTGATCGATTTTGCAATTGTTCATGCCAACCCAGATGCCTGGTATATTTCATTCACGACCCATGAATGACTACTAACTCATAGATTTTAGTAGGTTAAATATAACATTTGATTAAATTCTGAACAGAGTAAGGTCCAGGTCACACAAATTTGGGATTGATTGATTTAGACTAGGGTATTCAGAGCTCAGATAGTTTTAATATACTAATGAGGATTTGGTATCTAATATATCTTTGTCCATTATAATGTTATTACTGCACTATATTGATATCGATTCAACAAAGTGAATGGGTTAGATGAAGGGACACAACTTTCCTTCTTAAAAAGGTGGATGCAAAACCATATAGAAGATGCAGGAAGAATACTGAAGAAACTGGTGCTATTTGTTGAATTTGGAAAATCATACAAAGACCCATGAGATAGTATGAGCTCAAAGGGACAAGTTTTTTCGTAAGGTATATGAAAAAATTTACACTGCTGCATGCAGTTGAAGAGTGGGGGGAGGGGGCTTATTCTGGAAACTAATGGCATAAGGAATGGATTCATTCACAGGTGGGTATGATATCGTCTTTTCTGAAATTGCATATACAACAACAATTATTTCTTTATAGTCTAATCGATTGTATTCTCTAAGTCATCGTCAATCCTGGTCTGATCCAGAAAGATGCTTGCATCAACCATATATGTTTGCAGGGTTTGCAGTGGATGCACGGATATTGTAGCTCCTCTCATCTCCTAGATTCCTAGATGTGAGGGACACCTAGACAAAAATTAAACTAGTCTTCCTACCCCCCTGGTGAACATTTTCACATTAGTAACCAGGTTTTTAGGTTTGGTATGGAAGAAGAATCATCTAATGAAACGAAGCTTGGGGGCATGTCGAGCTGCTAGCAACCATGCTAGGGGTAAGCTTCGCTAGAAATCATGCTGGGGGAAAGATTCCAACCTCTGTATATCATGTTAATGGGATTTTTCAAGCATAGTTTACCCATTGGGTTTGAACTTGCATAAAAATGAAACCAGTCTTCAAGCATTCTTTCAACTGATCTTCGAGCACGTTAAAAATAGTAAGATGGTGTTGAGCTTACTTTTCATTTCTCATGCTCTGGTTAAAACATGAAAAATGCTTTGAGCTTAGTTTATTACTTTTTTGTGCTATGGATTCAAACATGAAAAAGGTTAATGGATTTCTCTTTAAACCCTTTTCAGGCTCCCTAAATATGAAAAGATTGTCGAGCGATCTTGTCTTCTTCACACTCATTAAAGTATTTGAAGAGTCATCCATCCGATGGTAGGTTATCTCTTTCTTGGTTTGGATAGGACTATTTATGAGAAAGGAACACTCTAGCCAATCATGACTGGAAGAGTTCTCTAAGGTATGATTTTACACTTTTTTGGGCCTTAGAGACTAAATCATATGAAAGAGGACCCCCATGGAGTTTTCTTCCATACTCGTTCAAACTCTCTAAACATGAACGATACCGAGTTTTATTTCAGTGGACTCGTTAAATTAAACATTGAAAGGCCCATTTGGGAATGAACCCCTCCTCTCTCAGGTTCACAAAACCTATGAGATTGGACTTGTCTTCTGACAAGCTATATCGAGTGTTTGTTACCCTCTTTGAACTCGTAAAACTGAAGAGAGGCACTCATCGATCATGATGGGGAAAATGGGAAGGGAATAATTTTGTAAATAATGGCAGTTGTTTGTCGTTATACCAAAATCATGTCACCATCATGTGATAAGACATTTGACATACCTACTTGCCCTGAATCCTAGCTTCTGGAGTGGAAACAAAATGGTTTTTCATCAATATGTCATACAAATTCCCAACACTGCGCATGCCCATTTATCCAGGAGCGGTTCCCCTACTCACACCGCCTTTCATCGGTTGTCCACAAGAGGTGCCACCGCCCATTGCCATCGGTCCATAGGAGGTTATTACCACAACCTCTCTATCATATAAGGAGAATCGCGGTACCCTGGGTAAATAGGGAAAAAGAGAAGTTTCTCGAGGCTTCTAGATGATAAGCCTCATGTACTACCTTATCCCTACTACTGTGGGTTGGTTGAGCTCAAGATCCCTCATCCTAGGATCTTAGAGGCCACCTCACCCACTAATTTCTCAACCATCTCTATCCATTAAAGCCCTATAAATATGAGCTCATAGCCATGGTTGAGGGGAGAACATGGAAGGTATTGTTATGCTGTTGGATTGATTCTTGGCCCAATATCACTTGGAGAGAGCATAGAGAGCTAGAGTCAGAGATTTTGGGGATGAAAAGATGGTTTCATGGAGATGGATGTCAACACTAAGGCTTGGTTGTAAACTTCTTCATATTTCTAATGCAAGTTGATTTCTGTCCCACATATGATGTTGTTGTTGTGATTTCACATATATATGTTGCTAGATTCCTTAGTCACTAGCATAGATTAGTAGATCATATTCTGGTTGCTTTGATTCGTTTCATGTTGAGATTTTTTGCAGGTACACAGGTGAACTGTCAAAGCCTTGTATTCCAGATATCTATAGTGTCTAGGGAGAGTCTTCAACCTTTGTCCTCTATTTTTTTTGGATCTAAACCATTTAGACTAGTGGAATTAGTGTATTAGTTGTTCTGATCTTCCTCAGTCTGCAACTCTTGTTCGAATCCAGGCTCCATTTTGTTCAACTCTCTTCAGTCAGATCTACTTTCTGAATTGCATTATTTGGGTTTGAAACCTCCAGATCTATTCATATCTAAGTCATTTCAGTATTTTATGCTCTGTTTCCATACTCAATTCAACAGTATTTTCCTTCATCTAGCATTTTTTTGAGTGGATCCTTCGTTCTTCTTGTGTTTTGGTCATCTACAGGGAACTGCACATGTTCTGTTGGCAAGGAGCGGTGCCACCACCTGTCACATCCCCGTCCCTCAACCGGCGAAGAGGACATGATGAACACATCAACACAGCCGGGAAAATAGCCCATGAACATAATCAAATGAAATCAATGCTGGAATTAAGCATACACAGATGCATTATTCTTCAATCATACAGTGGAAGCACACATACTCATAAAACAGCATTCAACAAGATCATTATAGTTCATTTAACATCAATATAAATTGCAGAGATGAAGTATAGATAGCAGAATTATCTTTTAATGAAGAATTCACTCGCAACCAGCTACGTCGCTGCAACGTTCCACCCAACCATAAGACAACCTCCTCATCAATCTCTCAGCAATGCTGCCACCCCCGAGTTGGGCATGATTCCTCCAGAATAAGGGTCAATTGCAGGCTTATACATAGCCACGGGGCACAAACAGCAAACCAACACAGCTGGGTTTCACAGGATTTCAACAGACAAGCCAAGCCAGCACAGTCCGAAGACTAACCATTGCACTCAGGCAATTACTTAGCTGTCATAGCTTAAACAGGGAAAACGAATTCCTGAGTCATTCTTGGCCCTATCATGGCAAAAATGACTCTCACTCGAATTTACAATGGCCCCCAAACGTAACAGCAAATACATTCACAACATGGGGAAGACTACAGCCCCGAAATCTACTAGTGAGCACAATCTACAGCAGGGAAAAACGACCCAATTAATCTGTGAGATAGCCAAAAACGTGAATGGCCCTTCACAGTCAGTCGTGGGTGCAAGAGCACGGCTCTCATCTCACTATGTGCGCCCCAAACAGAAGAATACCTATGCGTGGGTAAACAATCCGAACCAGCAAGGAAAGGAACAGACAATGGAGATCCTGTGTGAGTAAAAACGGCTCCGTTTTTGTCCGTGGATGCACACACAATAGGAAGGACGCGAATTTGCAGTTCGTGGGTGCTCAGCAACTCGTGGGGGAGAGGAAGAAAACCTACGTGAGACCAAAAACGCCCCCAAAACCTGTGCGTGAGGAGCCAACAGACCAGAATCGTGGTGAGTGTGAACTGACCAGGGATGAGTGTGTGAGGGAGAAGAATGGGCAGACGTGGGTGGAGTGGGAAAGTGGGTAAGGCTGACAGCCTGCCACAACCACCACCACTTCAGCAATAACTCCCCCAACCACCAGCTGAAGCATTAAAGAGGTATACAAGGGATGATGGAAAATAAACAAGGTAACAAAACAACAAAGGTGGTGAGACAACAAGGTAATAAAACATGGGTTTTTCCCCCATAACCTAAGGTTTGACATCCCCCACCCCTTATCCTTTGGAACCATGCCCTTTTCATTCAACGTTGCATTACCGTAGCTGGTTGTGGTTTATTTTAATTGATGTGCGGGTTTACATGATGCCGAATTAAAATGTGCTGGATAGCACGACATAGCATCGGCAATTATCCCCCATTGCCGAAACATACACAACCAAATCGATGGTGGGCCTTTTGCCTTGAGCTCCTCACCACGATTAATTACAATATATACATCATGCAACGGGGTCGAAACTGGGGACATTACATTACCCTCCCCCTTGGAATAACACCGTCCTCGGTGTTCCATTACATATATACAGTACATGTACAATTGCACATCAAAATTCAAAATTGCAGATCTATCCCACGTTCAATCATTTACTTTGAACATTCAAGACCAAGCCTCTCGGCTTCCATGGACTTCTCCTGCTGTTTCTCAACTTCCCGTTGATCCCAAAGTCTACGAACTCTGCGGCTACTACCTTCATCATGTTCCCTCATTGGACAGTCCCGGCATAGATGATGTCCTCTGCATCTCTAGCATCTTATTGGCTGCTTCATCATTACCTGCTCAATTTCCTTTGAGTCTTCATGCCTGGACCGTTTATTATCGGGTCGCTTGGACGAATGTCCCATTGCTGATCCACCTTCCTTCCCTTTGCCGATTGCTCTCAGAAGGCTCTTCACCTCCCTTTGCAAACCAATAGAGTCTTGCAAAATCTGGTGGTTCATTTCACTCTTCCTTCTCTGTATCTTGAGCATCTCCCCAAGATTCTCTTGGGTCTTGGAAATCACTTGAAGAATATTTCCAGCTAATTCCAACAACTTTTGATCTGCTGCCATAATCAATGTGCACCACCTGGTTTCACTTTTCTCACCTGTGAGATGCACCATTGAAATTCTATTAGACCAAGCATAATATAGATATCAAATCAGTTAGTTAATTACCCAATTGGCATGACAGTTCAAGTTCCATCAAGGAGACTTTCATATTTTTCATGCCTCCCCCCAATAGGCACATGAGCTCATTCATGTCCATTCCTGGGCAGGGAATTAACTATTCCAGCATTCACAAATTGCTCAAGTAAATACACACATTTCATTCTCAATCATACATGCATTCAACAATCCTTTGTTTTCACAATGCATAAGCACACACACACACACATATATATATATATATATATAATCAAAAGGAAAGAGAGAGCAGTAAGAGTTTTTCCCTTCTTTGTTTTGTTCCATCCTGGAACCCTCGCCATCGCAGTGGCTTTTCATGCTCTCAGCCTCTTTCACTTTACAGTGAATGCTGGACCAATCTTTCTTGGTCATGACACTTAGTGTCTTGGGTCTATTCTAGACCTCTAAGCCATGGAGTCTCTCCACATGGTTTGTCTCGGCTGCTAGGACTCCCCCGTCTCACTAGCACCTTTTTCATTGCCGCTCATTTTGAGCTCCCCGGGACAGTCACATGTCCCCATGCACCCCTAGGATGCTCTCACAGTCCTCGCTTCCAGCGACACCTATATCCAAACATTGAATAGATTCACATGTTTAGTTTATTCTCATTAATTTTATCTTGTTGTAGAGATCAAACATCATAACCAAATCACATACACATGTATATATATAAGCAAAAATAATCCAATACTTATCTGTATTGTGCGTTTCCTCGTTCGTCCACAGGATCCTGCTTCACCTTGCAAGCCTTGGGATCGCCTATGGACTCAGATGTTGGGTCAGCACGCAGGCTTCTCCTCAACATCAAATAATCAATGTCCAGCCAGTACATAACCATGTCAACTGGGCTTGGAACTTTATCATGACCATATCCAGGTCTAGGATCTACTATGGATCCTTAGGCATATCATAGCCCATCATACACTTATGTCAACAATGACACATACACTTATATCAACATGCACTTATACCAACATACACTTATATCAACAATACACTTATATCAACCATTTACCTTTACCTTTAGCCTGTCAACACAAGCAACACAAGCAATACAAGCAACTCATCAGCATCGTTGCTCTAAAACTGTAATCACATTTCATATCATTCACTATCAAATATTGAGACACCAAGAGTGCGTCCACTCCCCAGAGTGTAATCAATATTGAAAACCCTTTCATGACTCGACATCGGAAAAGTGTGCACTCTCTTCCGGTGTGTGCCATGTAGGCCCTATTCATACTCAAGCAATCGTTCATCATGGAAATAAATCAAAACATGTTCTGCATATGGAATTTAATAATTAAACATGCATATTCATAGCAAGGGTTACAGAACACTTATCCATTTTCCGTTGTAGTATGCCTTTGTATCTGTTACGCACCGTCCAGGAGTTGGGAAAACTGAATGCTAAGCTAGTGAGCTCCCTGCAGAGCTCGGAACACCTACACCAGAACTAGCCTGACTTCTATAACACCCACACACACACCCAACACAAGGAATCAGTCCCTTCTCTCCTACGCAGTCCCTCAGGCCCTGCATTCCCTTCTAGTGCTATCCCGGGGTTGTGGAGAAGAAATCCAGCCCTCTAGCTCTGTCTGTGTGGTTTCCAACCACCAGGTTTCACAAGAAAACCAAGCCCCCATACCTACTCCCAACACAGTTCATATCCACACATGTCTTACCGACATAATCCAAACCATCTCACTCATGTTATTACCAAACATGCAGTGCAGATGAGACATTTTCAAAATGCCCAATGGCGTTTCACCCGAAACCCATTTCCAAGATAAGGGAAAACCTTCCCATAAAGTTTGGCTTCTGCAGGCCATCGCACATGGTCTTCCTACAGTGTGTACTCCTGACACATTCATCAAATAGCGAAACAGTCAATCATTACCTGATACCACAATCCAAATTGATAGTTCCATAACCAAGCAATGACATTAGAGATCAAGTTCAATAAGAATTTGCGATTCTATCTACTACATAAATTGACTTGCTCAATTGTGGGTTTCCCGTAAGCAGCACTACTATGCTCATTATAATTTTATGCTTACTATCATAACATGAATACCCACTTACCATGTGTCCCTCCTGACACAATCTCCCACAAGCCAACAATGATTAGTAGTCGTTAGTACTTCTTAAATCCGAAATCCACAATTCGAACTTAACAACCCATACCAACTAATTTTCACAACCATGAGACTTCTTCTCATAAATGGTAGATTTTGGCAGTGGTCAGGGACTTACCTCTCACTGTCATGTTTGAAAGAATCTACCTGAAACATGAATTTCAACCAACCAAACACAATCTTGTGCAAGCCAATGGTGACTATCAGTGGTCAACATTTTCTTAAATTTGAAATTCATAACGCAAATCTAACAAGCTCTTTTACACGGTAGATTCCAGCATTGGTCAGGGTCTTACCTCTCAATGCCATTCTCAAAATAATCTACCTGAAATATAAGCTTCAAACAACCAAACACAAGCTTATGCGAGCCAACAATGGCTAGTGGTTGTCAGCAATTTCTCAAATCCGAAATTCACAATTCGAATCCTAACAACCTATTATGCATATCATATGGTAGATTCAGGCATTGGTCAGGACCTTACCTCTCAATGCCGTTCTTAAAATAATCTACCTGAAACACAAGCTTCAACAACCAAACACAAGCTTATGCAAGCCAATAGTGACTAGTAGTTGTTAGCAATATTTGAAATTCACAATTCAAATTTAACAAGCTCTTTCACATGGTAGATTCCAGCATTGGTCAGGGTCTTACCTCTCAATTCCATTCTCAAAATAATCTACCTGAAACATGAGCTTCCATCAACCAAATACTTGGTAAGTATGGATGCATATACTATCTCATTGCTACAACCATCACTGAAGCATTTTCAGAATTTATAAAATTCAAATACTTCAAAGGTTAGTCACATCAGTGTTCTCAAAGCTTATTTACTTCATGCAATCATTATCATACTAACATTGCAAGGTATAGTCATATCATTCATACCACCTTGCTCTTTAATAGAGCAATTCTGGCAGCCAATTGATCATGACTTATCCTGCAATCATAGAAACCTTCGAAACAATTCCAGAATTATCATTAATTCATCATTTCAGCCATTAGATCTCCATAATATCACATGCATTCATCTCAATGCATTCATGCAATGCATCACAACATTTTCACCTTTCCTTAGGCAATCAGTCACTCACACCCTTCATATGCATACATTCAATGCATAAAAACAAGATTCATAAAATCTTCTTAATGCATGTCCATTCAATGCTACCTTGCGTTGATTCAAGAATACTATGCATTCAACCATACCATGGCCTAACCATGACTACCTCATATAGGATGCATTACTATAATCAATATCATTAACATGTATATGCATGACACCTTTCTACATCCCAATATTCACATGGTATGAGGTCTCTTACCTGTACCAATCCATGGAATTTGTCGTAAGCAAAATCTTACCTGCAGGGGTCTTACTTACGTCCTTGCCATGACCAATTTGATTGGTCCCTTGCAGGAGTTTGCAGAATTTGCTCACCAACTTTTGTCATGGACTTGTTGCCTTATCCCTTTCTCCAGAGGGTTGCTGGTCTCATTCATCAGCATCCGCAACACATTCATCCGGGTCCATGTCATCGTTGGTTTGTCCACTAATGCCAACATCAAAGCAATGGTTATCATTAGTGGTTCATACAGAACATATAATTCTCAATATTCTTACTAATCATGCAATATCCTATGCATGCAATACATATCCTCATGCATTTCAAGCATAAACTCAGGAAATGTAGTTATAATCAGTAAGATAGGGTCTAATGAAAAATTCCCTTTCAAATCTTTCATCTTCTCATGGAATTCCTTTTCCACACAGCAGCTGAGTTGACTTCATAGCCCTTGCTACCCCTGGGCATGCAACTGTCCAGCTTTTTCCATTTGATAACAACAGCCATCATCAGCACTTTGCTACTCCATGCTTAGATTCTGGTCACTTATCCTCGTTCCTTGCTGGATAAGCTTTCCAATACCTATTCACACGCGTCATTCCGACCTCGGATGTGAAAACCACACCCCTTCTAAGAATGAAGACTTTCAGCAAACCTTTGCATTTTACACACAGCTGCATTTTGGCCGAGAATGTTAACTTCAGCCACCACACTTCCATTGCATCATTCATCTTTTATGAATTCTAGATTCGACTAAATTGCCCCAAACATAGAGTCTTCTTCTCTCAAGAGCGACTGTCTCAGGGGACTGTCTTTTTTTTTTTTTGTAAATCTATGTTTTTCGTGCAATCTGGCGCATTAGCCTGCTGCCTCTTTCCTTATTTTCATCCCTGAAATTCACTTGAAAAACAGCCAAAAAATCCTTTTGAGAACAGTTGAAATCGGCTCCCGGAACCAATCTCGCATCCGCAACGTCGATTCCCAAATCAATCTCCCAGCCGCAACGTCGGCTCCTTTCCCATTCTTTCCTCCACCGAATCGGCTCCCGGACCATTCTGTCTTCTGCAAAATCGGCTCCCCGGAAACTCTATCCTTCCAATTTCTCCAACACTTAGTCAAATTTTCGATTTTCCAAAATTTCTTCCTCGTCGGCAATCAGACGATTCTCGCATCGGATGCAGGATTGCTTCGCCATCCACAATGGCGGATGGAAGACTTTACCAATCCTTCTGCAACGGCAGAAGTTCACTTCCTTCAATGGCCCGGCCATTCCATACTTAGCCGAATTTTTGATTTTTTTTTTTTTTTTCTGCGGCGTCGGCGATCGGACGGATCTCAAGTCGGATGCAGGATCCCTTCGCCATCTGCAACGGTCGGAGGTTAACTCTATCAACTCGTCTCCAACGACGGAGGTTAACTCCGTGAACCTTTCCGCAATGGTCAGATGGGAAACTTTGGCCATTCATCCGCAATGTCGAACATTAACTTCATCCCCTCTTCCACAACGGCGGACAGGAGATCACTCCCACCTCCGATTTCCCATACTTAGACAAATTTTAACCCTTTCTGCGGCGTCGGCAATCGGAGGAATTTCGCGTCAGATGCAGGATTGCTTCGTTGCCCGCAACGGTGGATGGTAGACTTCATCAACCCTTCCACAACGGTGGATAGGAACTTCTCCAGCTCATTCGCAATGGTGGGATTCCACTTCCTCCTGTGGTCCGACTGCTCACATTTAGACCGAAATTTTCAAAATTTTCCCCTTCGTCGGAAATCGGCTCCATTGCTGGATCGGCGGCCAAATCCTTTTCACAGCCGCAATGGCGGGCTATCAAACACCGAATCCTTCCACCACAGCAGAAGTCCCTCTACCAGACCCTCCGATGACCCGACTATTCAAGCACTTCGGCGATTTTCTTGAAGTTTCGGTCTGATTTCTGTTGGGCAAGAAGAAGTTCTGCATCTTTCCCTGCACTTTCATGGCCCATAGAGGCCCATTGCTGAAACCCAGGGCTCTGATACCATTTTGTCACGTCCCCGTCCCTCAACTGGCGAAGAGGACGCGACGAACACATCAACACAGCCGGGCAAACATTCCATGAACATAATCAAATGAAATCAATGCTGGAATTAAGCATACACAGATGCATTATTCTTCAATCATACAGCGGAAGCACACATACTCATAAACCAGCATTCAACAAGATCATTATAGTTCATTTAACATCAATATAAATTGCAGAGATGAAGTATAGACAGCATACTTATCTTTTAATGAAGAATTCACTCACAACCAGCTACGTCGCTGCAACGTTCCACCCAACCATAGGCCATCCTGCTCATCAATCTCTCAGCAACACTGTCACCCCCGAGCTGGGCATGATTCCTCCAGAATAAGGGTCAATTGCAGGCTTATACATAGCCACAGGGCACAAACAGCAAACCAACACAGCTGGGTTTCACAGGCTTTCAACAGACAAGCCAAGCCAGCACAGTCCGAAGACTAACCATTGCACTCAGGAAATTACTTAGCTGTCACAGCTTAAACAGGGAAAATGAATTCCTGAGTCAGTCTTGGCCCTATCGTGGCCAAAATGACTCTCACTCGCATTTACAACAGCCCCCAAATGTAACAGCAAATACATTCACAACATGGGGAAGACTACAGCCCCGAAATCTACCAGTGAGCACAATCTACAGCAGGGAAAAACGACCCAATTAATCTGTGAGACAGCCAAAAACGTGAATGGCCCTTCACAGTTAGTCGTGGGTGCAAGAGCACGGCTCTCAGCTCACTATGTGCACCCCAAACAGAAGAATACCTATGTGTGGGTAAACAATCCGAACCAGCAAGGAAAGGAACAGACAATGGAGATCCTGCATGAGTAAAAACGGCTCCGTTTTTGTCCGTGGATGCACACACAACAGGAAGGACGCGAATTTGCAGTTCGTGGGTGCTCAGCAACTCATGGGGGAGAGGAAGAAAACCTGCGTGAGACCAAAAACGCCCCCAAAACCTGTGCATGAGGAGCCAACAGACCAGAATCATGGTGAGTGTGAACTGACCAGGGATGAGTGCGTGAGCGAGAAGAATGGGCAGACGTGGGTGGAGTGGGCAAGTGGGTAAGGCTGACAGCCTGCCACAACCACCACCACTTCAGCAATAACTCCCCCAACCACCAGCTGAAGCATTAAAGAGGTATAAAAGGGAAGATGGAAAATCAACAAGGTAACAAAACAACAAAGGTGGTGAGACAACAAGGTAATAAAACATGGGTTTCTCCCCCATAACCCAAGGTTTGACATCCCCCACCCCTTATCCTTTGGAACCATGCCCTTTTCATTCAACGTTGCATTGCTGTAGCTGGCTGTGGTTTATTTTAATTGATGTGCGGGTTTACATGATGCTGAATTAAAATGTGCCGGATAGCACGACATACCATCGGCAATTATCCCCCATTGCCGAAACATACACAACCAAATCGATGGTGGGGATTTTTCCTTGAGCTCCTCACCACAATTAATTACAATATATACATCATGCAAACGGGGTCGAAACTGGGGACATTACACCACCTAAGTCCAGTTATCCACAAGTAGTGCCACCACATGAATCCAGTGAGCAATGAGTGATTCTGCCTCAAAGCCACTTGTCAGCAGCTTCATCTACGCGGTGCTAGGTAGGCCCTATTCCAGACTTTGTTCTTTTATTTTTTGTGTGTTTCTGGCTTACTTTTTGATGAAAATGAAGTGTACTTTTGAAAGAAAAATGTTCCCTCATAGCTGGGAGGGGCCATGAATTGTATATTATGCAGTCTCTTTGATCGTTGTATTCTTTATGCATTCAAAGAGAATTTGTGTTTCTTGAATTATATTTTACATTATTTTCTTTGTTTGAAACCTCTTGCTCTTCTCTGTAGATATTATTCATTGGAATTGGAAATATACATTTCATTTTCATGTGTAGGCTTTGGTTTCTTTTGGACTTGGAATGCATGAGTGATCCATGTTGTTTTGAGTCTTTCTTTGCTAGGGGTAATTCTTGTTTCCTTTTGCATACTAATTTTTTTAGTGCTTGGTAGGAAAGATTGGTTCTTTGTTTCCTTGTTTGTTTCAAAGAGAAGTTTTAGTTTTCTCTATCTTTTGCTTTATCCCCAAGCTTGTTGAATGATTTTCTTCTTGTTTGAAATTCTAGATATTACTTTCATTGAGAAGAAACATTTATTTTCAGCTTTGCGTGCATTAGAGTTAGATTTGTTTGGAAATGTTAGTGAAATCATCTTTCCATTAAGTTTTTATGCATATTTTTCAACCATGAAAACATAGGAAACATTTCTGGTTTATTTATGTTAAATGTTCTCTAGATCTCTTTTTTATTTTCTTTGAAGATTGTTTGGGGTGCATTGAAATTTCACTTTTCATTTGAAAAGATAGAATTCCATTTGCAGTTGGGTGTGCATTTTCTGGAAAGAAAAGTAAATCTCTCCCTCTCTTACGTAGAATTTCATTGAAGAGGAAAACTTGCATGATCATATAGATCAGTGTGCATCTTCTTTAATTCAAGTTTTCACTCCATTGTTCCACCTAAACGCACAAAATAAAATTAACGGTAGTACTAGGTTAAAAAATTTAGCAATTTGAGTGATAAGTTAGAGGCGTGTTCGGGCGTCGTTAAGTGTACGAGCTGTCATTATTTGTCAGCATTACATCCCAAGACTCGCACGGTTCTTCCACATACCATCAGTATATTGAACGGCCTTTCACGTACCCTTGAGGTACATAGAAAGGTATTTCATGTACTCGATTGTATATCGGAATGCCCCTTGTGTACGATTGTGGATTAGATAGCACTACTACCAATTTTAGCTCCCTCATACCTTGTGTATATCAGGAGACCCTTTTAGGAATCCTCAAACCATCTGAGTTATCCTTTTGGCCTGTCCTGTGAAATTCCTGACTCTTATCCACTCCTTTCATATGTTTGCTTGTTGCTTTTAGTTTGAGTAGTACTTTCTTGTGCGTGGCAGTTAGGGGGTTCTTAGAGAGTTTAGAGATGGAATCCTCATCTGGGACTACCACTCAAGAGGTCTCTTTCCAAGGTTTTGTATTCCCTCCAAGTGACGGTATTGGTCCTCCCTTTATTTCCACTCTAAATATTCCTAGATTAACTATAGGATTATCGATATAGCTATTTAATCCGATAATTCTTGTTACACCTAATGTCTCAAATGTCACCTCTCCTCCGAGAGAGGATCAACCTCAACCTAATCCCTCTCCTTCTTCATCGGTTGTTCTTCCACCCCTTTCTTCTTCTTCGCTTGACCAAATCTCTATGGTTAGTAGTCATGTGGATAAGAAGAAGATGAAAGGGAAGGGTAAAAAGAAGAAGGATAAGAAAGAGAAAAGGTAGCAACCATCTGCTCTTGATGGTGCTCGTTCTAAGAGAATTCCCAAAAAACCCAAGCTCCCTTGTAAGCTTTGCAAGGGGGACCATCTTTTTAAGGAGTGTCCTGGTCTCTCCCATGTACAAGAAGAGTGGTATAAAAGGTCCAAACCATCTGTGTCATCAACCTCTGATCATCATGTTGGCGATACTCCCTCAACCAGTGACCCATTGGTAAAAGGTCGTAAGGGTAAAGTCTTGTATCCTTGTTTGATTTGCAAGGCTATGCATCATACTTTTCATTGTCCAAGCATGGATGAAGCATCGCATTGGCTAGAAAATATTATTGATCATCAACAGGTGATTCCAACAAGTGATAGTAAGTTATCCCTCGATCCCCCACTGGTTGATCCCACTCTTCCTTTGGAGAGTGAAGTTAAAGTGGTCGAGTCGGTGTCATTTCCACTCGATCCTGCTCTTTCATCGGAGAGTGTTGAGACTGAAGTAGTCTCTTTGACCAAATATTCGTCTTGCTCTTCTCTTCCAGTAGAGAATGAATGAACCAAAACTTGCCAAATTTTTGATGCTTTGTTCTGATTTTTCTCGACAAGAGGAAATTTTGTCTATTTCAATAGAACCCTCTCTGAGTAGTGAGGTTATTTCCTTCGACTAGAGTAACCTAACAGAGTCTCTTCTTCATTCGAGTGTTCCTTTCTAGATAGTTGTGAATGTTACTGCTAGGAAGATACTTCGCACTATTGTTGATGAAGGGGCTTCTGTTTGTATTCTATCCTCAACTGCTTGGCAAGCTTTAGGTTCTCCTCAGCTTCTGCCAGCCATCGATTAGATATTGGCTTTTAATCGTAGACCTACTGCACCTTTAGGGGTCCTTCCTTGTTTTCCTATTACATTAGGGGGGGAAACTGTATGTATTGATGTTATGGTGTTCCAAGGTCCTTTAGATTTCAGTCTGATCCTTGGACGTGATTATGTTTATGCCATGAAGGCTCTTGTGTCCACACTCTTTAGAGTTATGAATTTTCCCCATGATGGGAAGATTGTGACCATTGATTAACTTTCCTTTTTTATGTTGAAATATTGTAACTTCGAAGAATATTCTATATGTATCTTTTGTGGTCCCCGATGGTCCTACCGGGAGAACCACTTGTATTACTTTGTATCTCGATGCTTCTAATTGGCAGAACTACTAAGATTCATGAGGTAGTCCCCTCTAATTGTAAAGGTGGGTCATTAGCACCCCAGTGTGGTTACTTGATCCTACATGTGTAACTCAAGCCTACATGTCGAATGAGTTAATTCAAGTGAAGGGATGAATATAAATAGAGACGTGGTGCTCCTCATTTGAGACACACACTCTCACTTGTGTAGCACATTAGTGGAGAAGAGAAGTAGCTGGAGAAGGAGGAGGATTAGGCTTTGATCTCCTTGTTGGTTTTATCTTTGATCTTTTGGGACATCTATATTGAGGAAGATTTTGCTGGGTTTTTTCCCTTTAGGGTTTTCCCAGGATAAATATTTTTGTTCTCCTTTTGTATGGTTGTGCTTGTCTATCTTTCAGTGATCCTATTTATATGCTTTTGTTGTGAATTTGAAATGAGATACTAATGATATAGCTTAGCATATGAAAATTTAACATGGTATCAGAGCCACCCTGAAAGAAGAAATTGTGTAGATAAAGAATATAGGGCTTATTATTTTTTGGGTCTCTATCCATGATCGATTATCAAAAGAAGGCTATATTGACTCTCCATTGAAGGGCGCATCTTTTTGTTGAAGCAGAATTTGATTTCGAGCATTTTCAATTTTGGTGCGAAAAATTAGGGCTTTCTACAGAAGAAGAATTTTTGAGTGAGCCCAGCATAGGATTTTTCTCCTCATCAAAATCGAATTATAGAAACTTGGATGAAGAAATTTGGTTGGGTGAAACTCCGGGAAAGTCAAACCCTAGTTTGACCCCGACCTGAAAAAAACCCTAAATACTAAAACTACTAAGTTTTGGTACATTGACTATATCCTGATATTGGTGAAGGATCAGGATTTGTAAATTATAGAGGCTGACGATAAAATCCTGACTTACACTGTATCCAAAATTCAGCCTCATATTCTCTATATTCTAGGAGATATGATCCCTCCAAGTTAGGGTTCTATCCTCTTCCAGAATTCATCCCTAAACAGGACATATGGGGAGAATCGCTGTAGCATGGGCTATAGAGGTATAAATGGAGTTCCTAAAGATGTTCCAAAAATAGAATGGAATGTACTTTCTGTGGTCTGAATTTTTGAACTTGAAGATGAACCAGTGACATGTGGCATGCCTTACAACTTCAATATGCTGAACAGTCCTGTAACAGGTCACCTTGGGAAAATGATCATAAATCCCAATTTGTGAAACCAATTCTGATGAAAACTATGGTGTTGGATCAGTAACATGCAATTTTACCTCAGTGCAAAATTTCAAATACATAGGAGTAGTAATTTTATAGATATCATAGAAACAGTAATAGGAATTTCTGCAAAATAAATTGGAAAACTAGGGCTTCCTATTCCGGGAGCTTCCCTCCACTGTTTTTAGAAAAGGAGTACATTGAACAGCTCCATTTGAAGAGATATATATTTCTATCCAATCAAATCTGAAAGATTCAAAGTTTTTAAAATTAGGGTTTCTCTGACAAACCTTAGATCAGCCAGCTCCGGAAGCAGGACAAACACCTCAAATCGGTAAGATCTAATCTTTTGCTATTTGCATTTGAGGTTCTCATTTCAAAGTGATCTATCACATCAGCTTGATGATAAGCTTGGTGAAGTTGAAAACTTCCAAGCATGGAAGTGTTTGATCTCTCTGAAAAAAATGAATTGGAAACCTACATGAGTAGAGAGGTTCCAGTTCTAAAGGTAGATGAGCCTCAAAGCCTTACACAAGAAGAACTTGATCAAGGCCAAGAAGATCATTGTTGATTCAATCATGGATCAACTTGTACCACAAGTGTCTTCCCTAAAGACACTGAATATGTTTGATTCCTTGATCAAGCTATTTGAAGATAATAACATAATTCAGAAGATGGATTTGAGAAAACAGTTGAAGAATGTGAAGATCCAGAATGCATAACATCTTGAAGCGGTAGAAGAAGAAGCAGAGAATGGCCTCCCATGATCATGGGATTCATTCATGTGAGGAATGTGTGCCAAAAGGAAGTGATTACTTTCAGTTAACTCTGGGAAGAAGAAGAAGCTCATCTCATAAGAAGAGAAGAAGAAATATGGGAGCAAATTGAAGATCAAGCTCTGACCATTCAAAGAAGATCCCTCAAGCGATGAGGAATATGAAGAACTCAATTCTTGATGAACCTTTTATCCATATTATCATTTGGATAAGAAATGATGATTTCATGGATGAAGAAGATGATGAAGCAGAATGATCAAGAAGGAGTCTACCCACGAAACAAACAAAAGATAAGTATTCAATTGCCATTTAATGATATTGTTTTGTTATGGATTTGATTATATTCAGTTGATGTGTTGTTTGCATGCATGTTATGGGTAAGTAGCTGATGGTTCTATACAAATATCCATTGTAACTTATCTAGAATGAAACCTATTTGCTGACATATTGGAATAGTGCACAATCTCAATGATGTCATGGTAGATATGGAAGGCATATAGAAAGTTTCTATGAGATATGGATGAATGTTGTATTGGCTAAATAGTTGCATGATGCATAAGAATTTGTCATTATGCATATGTAGTTCTAACCATGCAACTGGTGAATTTGAATTGTAGGAAAGTTCCTGTACAACCTCCTAAAAGAAAAGAAGGATGAGACTTGTTCCGAAGAACAAGTGATGACAATTCAATAAACATGAATCTGAAGCTCCCAGGGTCAGAGACACCATGGAGAAAGAAAGAGCTTCAAAGAGTGGTAGATCCACCTTGAAGGATGAAGACCACCATGGGTATGAGAGATAAATCAATATTAAGAAAAAAAAATGCTATGAAAGAAGCTATGATCAAAGAATAACAGTTGATTATGGGGAACGATGCATATCATATGATTTCGAGACATAAAGGGAAGTATGTAGTATCTTCCATATGGACCTGCAAGAGCAAGTGTACAAAGCAAGAATCGTGATTTGCCTCAGAAAGAATAGACTATGACATGACATAATCTATTGACCAGTATATATCAAGCATAGAATCACCTATACAGAATGAAGAAAGAAGATAATACTCCACTTCAGGGGGAGTGACTACAGAAGATATCTGAGTTCGACACGGTACGACATGATGGACAGCTTCCTAATGGATCGAGACTTTACCAAGAGTAAAGTGGGTTCCAACCTTCAAAGTTGAATGCAGAAGACTAGGATATGTTGATGATCTGATAAGACGAACTCATGGAAGATGTTATGATGATGTTTGGGATATAGTACTCAAACCAGAAAGTAAGAATGTGGTATCTTACAAATAGATTTGCAAGATAAAATATGTCACTGATAGAAGTAAGGAAATAATTGTGGCTAGAGGTTTCTATAAGAAAGAGGGAATTAATTTTGAAGAGACACTTACTCCAGGAAGCAAGGTACACTTCCTTCAGAACTATGATGGTAGTTGCTTCCATGATGAAGTAAAGACAATCCTTCCATAATGGTATGATTGGGAAAGAGTTTTACATCAAAAGGATTTGAATTTGAAGACAGATGGACTCATATATGTAAGTTGAAGAAGGGCCTCTATGGCATGAAGCAAGCTCCCAGAGCTTGGTATGGCAGTTTCCTGTCAATTATGGGTTTTACCAAGAGTAAAGCTGATCCTAACCTTTATCTCAAGGTTGTATAAGATGAACCTGTCATCCTGTTATTATATCTAGATGACTTATTCTTGACAAGGAAGGAGAAACAGATCATGGAAAGCAAGAAGAAACTAGCAGAAGAATTTGAGATGAAATACCTTGGGTTAATGCACTATTTCCTAGGTCTAGAAATATGACAAAGTTCAGAAGAAATATTTCTCAACCAGGGAAAGTATGTGGTAGAGATATTGAAGAGATTAAATATGTTGGAATGCAAAGCCATGGCCACACCCATGGACTCCAACCTGAAGCTGTTAGATGATGACTCATCAGAGTTATTAGATGCAACTCATTATAGACAGATCATTGGGTCATTGATGTACTTAACAAATACCAGAACAGACATTTTTTTTGCTGTGAACACCTTAAGTCAATATCTTGTTCAACCAAGATGGGTTCACCTAGTAGCTGCAAAACATGTGATGAGATATCTGAAAGGGACTATAGACCTTGGTCTATACTATGATGGTAGCCATGACTACAGATTGTATGGCTATACAGATGCAGATTGGGTTGGAAGTATCTCAGACAGGAAAATCACATCAGGTAGATTCTCTTGTTTGGGGTCTGCTATGATGAGTTCATGGTTTAGCAGGAAACAATCCAGTGTTTCTCTTAGAACAACAAAAGCATAATACATAGCAGATTGCTTTGCTAAGTTGTGAAGCCATATGGCTTCGGAAGCTGATATCAGGTCTCCTTGACCTGAATATGGATACTACATTTATTCTATGTGATAATGAGAGTTGTGATAACAGAGAACCCTGTGTTCTGTCGTAACACATAGAAATCCGATATTTCTACGTACAAGATAAATATGCAGATGATGATGTTTCAGTATTCCCATACTAAAGATATAGATGATGCTTTCAGTATTCACATACTGGAGATACAGATGGTGATAGTTCAGTATTCACATACTTAAGATGTAGATGATGATGGTTTAGATGGTGATGTGCTGACGAAGCCTCTATCCTAAGTAAAGTTCAAACACTTTCAAGACAAGCTTGGTGTGGTTTGGAAAGACCTTCCTTGAAAGGGGGTGTAGTGACGTTTCAATGGGATTGTATCATCCTGGGACATATGTCCAGAAGTGATCCAGAGACCTCCGTCTTCGAGAATGAAGAGGGATTGTATCATCCCGAGACATATGTCCAGAAGTGATCTGGTGACCTCGGTCATCGAGAATGTAGCAGGATTGTATCATCCTTGAAATTTGGTTCAGAATGGATCCGATGAACTTCGGTCATCGAGAAGGTGGCAGGATTGTATCATCCTTGGACTTCGGTTCAGAAAGGATCTGGTGAACTTCGGTCATCGAGAAGGTGGCAGGATTGTATCATCCTTGGACTTCGGTTCAAAATGGATTCAGTGAACTTTGGTCATCGAGAAGGTGGCAGGATTGTATCATCCTTGAAATTTGGTTCAGAACAGATTCGGTGAACTTCGGTCATCGAGAAGGTAGTAGGATTGTATCATCCTTGAACCTCGGTTCAGAATTGATACGGTGACTTCGGTACTTGAGAATGTGTGTTGATCCCATAATTCCAATAGGAAGGATTGTATGAGTTCCACAACTATGTTGATCCCATAATTATGAAAGGAAGGATCATTAGTAACTTTGTAAAGACCTAAATCCCGTAATTCCGAAAGGAAGGATCATTGAATTGATCCCGTAATTCCAATAGGAAGGATTGTCTGAGTTCCACAGATGTGTTGATCCCATAATTATGAAAGGAAGGATCGTTAGTACCTCCATAAAGACCTAAATCCCATAATTTATAAAGGAAGGATCATTGAATTGATCCTGTAATTCCAATAGGAAGGATTGTCTGAGTTCCACAGATGTGTTGATCCCGTAATTCTGAAAGCAAGGATCCTTAGTAACTCCGTAAAGACCTAAATCCTTTAATTCCAAAAGGAAGGATCGTTGGTAGCTCCGTAAAGACTTGATATTGTAATTACAATAGGAAGGATTTTCTGAGTTCCACATATGTGTTGATCTCGTAATTCCAATAGGAAGGATTGTCTGAGTTCCACAAATGTGTTGATCCTGTAATTCCAAAAGGAAGGATTGTTAGCAACTCCGTAAAGACCTAAATCCCATAATTCTGAAAGGAAGGATGGTTAGTAGATCCATAAAGACTTGATCCCATAATTTCAAAAGGAAGGATCGTCTGAGCTCCACAAATGTGTAGATCCCATAATTCCAAAAGGAAGGATCGTTAGTAACTCCATAAAGACCTAAATCCCATAATTCCGACAGGAAGGATTGTTTGAGTACCACAGACATGTTGATCCCGTAATTTCGAATGCAAGGATCATGTTGATGTTTTGATGATGATGATGTTGATGTTTTGATGATGTTGATGTTTTGATGATAATGATTTTATGATGATGATGATGTACTGATCGAAAGATCAGAGTGTGATGATGATGATATTTTGATGTTTTGATGATGTTGGTTTTTTCATGATGATGATGTTTTTATGATGATGATGATGTACTGATCAAAATATCAGAGTATGATGATGATGTACTGATCGAATGATCAAGAGTATGATGATGATGATGTACTGATCGAAAGATCAGAGTGTGATGATGATGATGATCAGTATGTGATGATGATGACATACTGATCAAAAGATCAGAATATGATGATGATGATTCTGTTCGAGAGTTGAACTATGATGATGGTGTTGATCACAATGTTACTAATCAGAATGTGATGATGTTGCAGATCGAAAGGTCAAAATGCTGAAGATGTCTTTGCTGATCGAAAGATCAAAGTGCTGAAGATATTGCTGATCAAAATGCTGAAGATATTGGTGATGATTAAAAGGTCATAGTGCTGAAGATGTTGCTGCTGATAGAAAGGTCAAAGTGTTGAAGATGTTTCTGATCGAAAGGTCTAAGTGCTGAAGATGTTGCTGAAGATGTTGCTGATCGAAAGATCAAAGTGTTGAAGATGTTGCTGATCAAAAGGTCAAAAGATGCTATTGTTGATCAAAGAGTTGCTGTTGTCAAATATTGAAGACGAAGACTATATGATGTTGAAAAGCTTCCAATGATTTATAGATATGTTACCCTAATGATGTTGATGATGTCCTTTGTCTCTCTCCTACTATTTATGTTGTTGATGTTGTTGTAGAATACCCTTCTCGTTAAGGGGGAGTGTTGAAATATTGTAACTTCGAAGAATATTTTATATGTATCTTTTGTGGTCCCCGATGGTCCTACCAGGAGAACCACTTGTATTACTTTGTATCCCGATGCTTCTAATTGGAATAAATACTAAGAGTCATGAGGTAGTCCCCTCTAATTGTAAAGGTGGGTCATTAGCAACCCAGTGTGGTTACTTGAGCCTACATGTGTAACTCAAGCCTACATGTCGAATGAGTTAATTCAAGTGAAGGGATGAATATAAATAGAGGTGTGGTGCTCCTCATTTGAGACACACACTCTCACTTGTGTAGCACATTAGTGGAGAAGAGAAGTAGCTGGAGAAGAAGGAGGATCAGGATTTGATCTCCTTGTTGGTTTTATCTTTTATCTTTTGGGGCATCTATATTGAGGAAGCTTTTGCTGGGTTTTTTCCCTTTAGGGTTTTCCCAGGATAAATCTTTGTGTTCTCCTTTTGTATGGTTGTGCTTGTCTATCTTTCAGTGATCATGTTTATATGCTTTTGTTGTGAATTCGAAATGAAATACTAATGATATAGCTTAGCATATTAAAATTTAACATGTTACACCTGACCATCGTGTGACTCCTAGTAATCAGACTACCCTAAATGTGCCGCATGTTCTTGTGGTTCCTTCCCCTTCTTCTGGTTATCTTCTTCCCATCATAGGTAAAATTGGGGGCATGGCTATAGTATATGGAAATCATAATGGAGCTAAGCCACTAGGTTTTATGTAATGGGGGAAACCTACAAACCTATGGATATCATGTTGGGTAGGAGCATGCTTTAGAGCATAGTTTACACTTTTGGTCTCAAGATTGCATAAAAATGAAACCATGTCTAGAGCATAGTTTACTTTTGGTTTCAAGCTCGTTAAAAAATAAAACCACTCCTTAAGCATAGTTTATGCTTTTGGTTTCAAGATTGCATAAAAATGAAACCATGTCTAGAGCATAGTTTACCTTTGGTTTCAAGCTCGTTAAAAAATGAAAAAGCACCTGACCATCATGTCAGGTTCTGACCATCATGTCATTTTTCCTTGAGCAAAGTTCCCATTCTATGTCAAGCTCGTTAAAAAATGAAATAGCACCTGACCATCATGTCAGGTTTTGACCATCATGTCAATTTTTTCTTGAGCAAAGTTCCCATGCTATGTTAATCTCGTTAAAAAATGAAATAGCACCTGACCATCATGTTATTTTTTCTTGAGCAAAGTTCCCATTCTATGTCAAGCTCATTAAAAAATTAAATAGCACCTGACCATCATGTCAATTTTCCTTAAGCATAGTTTACACTTTTGGTTTCAAGCTTGCATAAAAATGAAACCATGTTTTGAGAAAAGTTCCCATTCTATGTCAAGATTGTTAAAAAATGAAGTGGATCTCCTCAAGCATAGTTTACCTTTTGGTTTCAAGCTTGCAAAAAATGAAATCATTCTTGAGCATAGTTCATTTTCTATTTCGAGCTTCTTAAAAAATGAAGTAGGTTTCCTTAAGCATAGTTTACCTTTTGGTTTCAATATTGCATAAAAATGAAACCATGCTCCAAGCATAGTTACCTTCTATTTCAAGCTTGTGTAAAAATGAAACAGATCCCCTTCCCTTGAGTTGAGTCTTCACTTTAGTGTTAGAACTTGAACCTTCTTTTCACTTTCCCAATTCTCATTCTTCCTACCCTCCGGGTGAACATTTTCACATTAGTAACCAGGCTTTTAGGTTGGGTATGGAAGAAGAATCATCTAATGAAACGAATCTTGGGGGCATGTTGAGCCGCTAGCAACCATGCTAGGGGTAAGCTTTGTGAGCAATCATTCTAGGGGAAAGATTCCAACCTCTGTATATCATGTTAATGGGATTTTTCAAGCATAGTTTACCCATTGGTTTTGAGCTTGCATAAAAATGAAATGAGTCTTCAAGCATTCTTTCAACTGATCTTCGAGCTCATTAAAAATAGTAAGATGGTGTTGAGCCTACTTTTCATTTTTCGTGCTCTGGTTAAAACATGAAAAGCGGTTTGAGCTTAGTTTATTACTTTTTTGTGCTCTGGATTCAAAAATGAAAAAGGTTAATTGAGTTCTCTTTAAACCCTTTTCAGGCTCCCTAAATACGAAAATATTGTCAAGCGATATTGTCTTCTTCATGCTCGTTAAAGTATTTGAAGAGTCATCCATCTGACAGTAGGTTATCTCTTTCTTAGTTCGGATAGGACTATTTACGAGAAAGGAACACTCCAGCCAATCATGACTGGAAGAGTTCTCTAAGGTATGTTTTTACACTTTTTCGGGCCTTAGAGACTAAATCATATGAAAAAGGACCCCCATGGAGTTTTCTTCCATATTCGTTCAGACTCTCTAAACATGAACGATACCGAGTTTTCTTTCAGTGGAATCATTAAATTAAACATTGGGAGGCCCATTTGGGAACAAACCCCTCCTCTCTCAGGTTCATAAAACATATGAGACTTGACTTGTCTTCTGACAAGCTATATCGAGTGTTTGTTGCCCTCTTTGAACTCGTAAAACCGAAAAGAGGCACTCATTGATCATGATGGGGAAAATGGGAAGGGAATCATTTTTTAAATAATGGCAGTTGTTTGTCATTACCTTTGAACATGGCACTTGTCTGCATAATCATGTTATTTAATTGGGTATTCAATTGATCTCTATGATGATCCACTTTCATGAATCATGTCAATCCTTTGAGTCTTTCAAAAGAGTGCATTATCCACTGTCGCATTGTGTATCTATTGTGTCTAGTCATGGTGCCAAGTCATTTTGTCGTGCCGCCCAATGTTGAAAGGAGATCTAAAGAGGTTCTACCTCTACAGTCTACACAGTCTTTGTGTCAGTATCTTTGAGTTAGTCATATGTTTAATATGTTCACATCATTATAGAATTATGTTTCGAGTTTTATGTCATCGATGTGGGACTCATCATGGCCCTCCTTCAACGAGACTATTCCCGTCGATGCTTTAAAAGCGCTCATTGCTTTTTCCCTAGGTTGAGATGAAGTTTTGTATATCTAGCATGGATCCACATTTGTATGGTCGTGGCTATGCTCAAATTTTCATCTATATGACATAGATCTACATTGTAGGTCTGGTAGCTATGTCCAATTTTGAGTCCTCTAACACATGGATATACGCTATATTCTAGTAGCCATGCTTGTTTATTCCACTCATGGATATGCCTTGTATTGGTATGCAGCTATGAGTTTGGTTACTTGTGTTTATGAGTCAACATACTGATGTACTACAAATGCCTACTTGATTGCATACTCCGATCAAGATGACATCTTCATCTCCTAGCGATGACTTGTTCTCAAAGCTCTCATTTATCGTATCACTCTAAGACTCATTCTTTGGGGGGAATTCTGTTATACCAAAATCCTGTCACCATCATGTGATAAGACATTTGACATACCTAATTTCCTTGAATCCCAGCTTCTGGAGTGGAAACTAAATGGTTTTACATCAATCTGTTAAACAAATTCCTAGCACCGTGCATGCCCCTTTATCCAGGAGTGGTTCCCTTTCTCACACCGCCTTTCATCGGTTTTCCACAAGCGATGCCACAACCCATTGCCCTTGGTACATAAGTGGTTATTACCAAAATCGCTATATCATAGAAGCAAAAGCACGGTACCCTGGGTAAAAAGGGAAAAAGAGAAATTTATTGAGGCTTCTAGATGATAAGCCTTGTGTACTGCCTTATCCCTACTGTTGTGGGTTGGTTGAGCTCGAGATCCCTCATCCTAGGATCTTAGAGGCCACCTCACCCACTAATTTCTCAACCATCTCTATCCATTAAATCCCTATAAATATGAGCTCATATCCATGGTTGAGGGGAGAACATGGAAGATATTGTTATGCTGTTGGATTGATTCTTGGACCAAGATCATTTGGAGAGCGCATAGAGAGCTAGAGTCAGAGATTTTGGGGATGAAGAGCTAGTTTCATGGAGATGCATGTCAACACTAAGGCTTCATTGTAAAATTCATCATATTTCTAATGCAATTTGATTTTTGTCCCACATATGATGTTGTTGTTGTGATTTCACATATATATGTTGCTAGATTCCTTAGTTGCTAGCATAGATTAGTAGATCATATTCTGGTTGCTTTGATTCATTTCATGTTGAGATTTTTTGCAGGTACACAAGTGAACGGTCAAAGCCTTGTATTCCTGATATCTACAACGTCTAGGGAGAGTCTTCAACCTCTGTCCTCTATTTGTTTTGGATCTAAACCATTTAGACTAGCAGAACACCTTGGTGTCTGTAGGAGATGAAATATTCCAACCAACAATGAAGGGACACAACTTTCCTTCTTAAAAAGGTGGGTGCAAACCCATATAGAAGATGCAGGAAGAATACTGAAGAAACCGGTGCTTTTTGTTGAATTTGTAAAATAATACAAAGACCCATGAGATAGTATGAACTCAAAGGGACAAGTTTTTTTGTAAGGTATATGAAAAAATTTACGCTGTTGCATGCAGTGGAAGAGTGGGGGGAGGGGGCTTATTCTGGAAACTAATGGCACAAGGAATGGATTCATTCGCATATGGGTATGATAATATCTTGTTTAAAAATGCATCTATAGAAACAATTAGTTCTTTATAGTCTAATCGATTATCTACTCTAAGTCATCGTCAGTCTGGGTCTGATCCAGAAAGATTCCTGCATCAACCATAGATGTTTGCAGGGTTTACAGTGGATGCATAGATAGTGTAGCTCTTCTCGCCTCCCAGATTCCTAGATGCAAGGGACATCTGCACACCTGCGCAAGAAATATTAGTAGCTCATGAACATAGAAATAAATACAAAACAATAGGGGGCGACTTCTCATTCGCCATCGACAGACGATGAAAAATTGAGTAGATTCGTCCCTTTAATAACACCTTCAATGTAACAATTGCAGTAATTCCATCACTTGGTATATTTTCATTCAAGTTTTGTTCTTTTTTTATATGGAATACAACCAGTCTAGGGTCAAATGGAATCAAATAAAGAGCAGCTTCAACTTCCAAGAGATCCTCATTTTGAACCTGCCCTTGATATCAAACAACCTAAGCCAATTCAAGATGTAAAATCTTGTGCACTCTATTAATCCAAAGTACAACTTAAATATAATGAGCATATGACCATAATAATAATCAAACTCAAATAAAAATCTTTGTTGTAGCTTATTAATCTTTCATTTCATTATAATAATTAGTTATCACCCTTCTCATTATGACAGAGGCCCAGGTTATCTCTTGCAGCTTGGTTAATTCACTTTGTTTTTAGGGCCCATTTCAAGTGTACAATGTGTGGTTCACTAGACTAATAATTTTTAAAGGCTGATATGATGTGAAAATTTTTTGTGATTACTGAATAAATTATTTAGGTGGCCATTTCTTTTACTTCTAGATTATTTCTGCTTTAGTTGTAATTATGTCCATTTTGTGATGCATCCCAAGAATACTTCACTTCATCTTCTCACGAGTTTTTATTCTAATCATTTTCTCATTGACTTCGATGTGATATCTCTTGCAAGATCTTGTGGTTCGATGTCATGTGTTGCTCCTGGTGGTTCAATGTCATGTTACTGCTCATAAATGACACTTTGATGATAGAAATTCGACATTGCAACTGGGATTGAATTTATATTACAGGAGCACTCTATATGGCTAAGTTGTTTTGGAAATGTTTCAGCAATATAGGCAAAAGAATATTCAGCATTTTGGTTTCTGCTTAAAACATTTCTGAAGAAAATATCATGGTAGTTGTATGCATCGAGGTTATGCTTTCAACATTTTGCTTGCCATGCATTGAAACATACAGTTTAAACTTTAAAGGAGCATTGATTCTATATCAATGTTATTGCAGGTTGATCTTCATATGATTGATGGTTTGGTGAAGGATAGTACACAGTGTGCTCCAAATGGATATTATTTCATCCCTGTATATGACAAGGTAAATAGTTTGATGACAGACATGCTTTTTTTGTTGCATAATCTGGATTATAGGTTGGTTGATGGAATTCCTTCTACAATATAATTAGAAATAAGTTTCTTTTAGGAATTACAGTAATATGTTTGACTTTGAAGTACTATCTTGTAGAAATGTGGAATTATGAATCTCGGTGCAAGTATTCAACACCTTAAATGAATGCTCGAGAACAAACTTTTTATAATTTCCATCTTATGGTTGCAGGTTGAGCTTCATACCCTTGATGGTTTGGTTGAGGTGTTTAAATTTTAACAATGCTTTGTGTCCAAAAATCATTAGTTTATTAAAATATTCATATGAATATAAGATATTATATTGGAACAATAAAACATTGCTCTAAATTATTGGCTATGTCTTTGTGCACACCACCCAACCTCTTTGAACATATATAAGAAAGATCAATTTGGAGGAAACTTATTTTCACTTATGTCACGATCTAGAAGTTTAATGTAACTTATTTTCACTTATATTCATAAATTTTATTTCATCACATAAACTTATATTATCTACACAAAACTTTCTCTCATTTTTTGAAACATATCTAAGTTCTCTTCAGTGTTTCATTTCCCCCACTTTACTGCTATGGCATGTACTGTGTGCTTAGGAAGTGGTGCACTGACAGATTGGGAATGTTTACCATATTTCATTTTCAAAATTATGTAGTGATGCATTGACATATGGGTAATGTTTACCATATTTTATTTTCAAAATCATGACATAAGTTGATATAGTGTACTCAACTTAGTGAGTGAGAAAAATAGAAAAAGGAGATCACATAATCTTGATTACAGTCTATGCTCTGCAATGATTAGGTTGATTCATGTACTTTTGGTTCTCATTTTAGTTCATGCTTCTGGCATGTGATAGAAACTTATATGCTTTCTATCATTGTTGATCTCTGTTTTTGGCATGGCAGTTCCCGAGAATCAAATTATGCAATCATTCTTACATTCTTTGTATTTCTCTCACACTTATATGGCTTTGGATTTTGTCTGCCTCCACTTATTTCAAATTCATGTCATTATTTCATTTTGAAGTTCTTACATTTGAAATCGGTGGGAGATTTTTATGACCTTAATGAAATAAATTAGAAAAAAAATGAAATATGTAATAAATCCCCTTGAATTCACATTGAAATTTTGTTTTTATTATCATCTCAATGCCTAGTAAATCCCATGTTAAGATGAATATTCTAAATAAAAAATTTCTTTACTTGTCAAATTCAAATAATACTTGAATCATTATTATCATTCACCCTTTGGTTTGGTCCTTAGACCATGACTGTATATTATATCATGCCATATAGCACTTCACTGTGTAGTCATTTTCCTCCTTAACTAATTGACCCCTAATATCTGATAAGACATTACCAAGTCACGAGCTCGTTATTTCCTATTTGTTTCATTGTGTAAGTGTAGATTATTATATGCTTTCTATACATTGGTAAACTGATATTTTTTTGAAATCTTTCAAAAATACAATCTTGTTTTCCTAAACAGACAATAATTGTATCCTATGGAGGGTTCTTCATAGATGAGATTTCTCTTTCTTGGTTTAGATATTTCTTTTTTCATTATTCTTCAACAATGGAGTCTGCTAATTGTGCTCATGCTGAAAGTAGTTTAATGAAGAGAAAAGGCAGGAGCTTTGTTGTGAACGGAAGCCATTTGTATGTAAATGGATTCAACTCATATTGGATGATGTTTGTAGCAACAAACACAATGGACAGACAAAAATTTACCTCTGTTTTTCAAAAAGTTGCATCTCAAGGTATGATGATTTCTTGTACATGGGCCTTCGATGATGGAAATACATATAGAGAATTAAAAAATTCTCCTGGTGTATACAATGAACAAGTATTTCAGGTCTGCAATCTCATGAGATTCATTTAATACACATTGCATGCATAAAGACTGTAATTCTCACTAGTACTTTCATGTCTGGCATATTGCAGGATTTGGACTTTGTGGTCTAGGAAGCCAAAAAGCATGGCATCAGATTCATACTGAGCTTGGTAAACAACTACAAGGATTATGGAGGAAGGATGCAATGCGTTCAATGGGGATGCGAAGTGGGTTTAAATATCACCTTTGATGATGATTTCTACACTAATCCCACTATGAAAAGGTTTTACAAAAACCATGCCAAGCTAATTATGTATTAACCCTTTCAAGGTCAATACAACACTTAGTATGAAATCTATGGTAGCTTATGCTTTGCAATAATCAGTCTGAAATATTTTTCTTTCATGTATTTTTATATTGGCACTGATAGATTGTTTTATGAATGGCAAGGTTTTCTTACCTTATTTGACTTTTTCTTTGCTTGATTTCATATAATGATATTTTTCTCATATATTTAGGCATGCCAAGAGATATTATATAAATTGGTTTAATTAATTGGTATCACATCCATCATAGAGGTCTTTCATTCTCTCTGGTAACATGAATGGATATGCCATATAGGGAAAATTGTACATAGCTCTCAGGAATTAGTTTATCATAAATACTAGTTACTGGTAAGTTGTAATAGCAATAATTATGTAGCATGTAGATTTCTATCTATATTCATAAATTTGTTTCAATATCATCATTTTCAAGCAACAAAAACTTCTTAAAGGTTGTTATCTCAATGGTAGATCACCTACCTAATTATATGTAGGAGGTTGGTGGTTCGATTCCTCCGTGCCCTATCATAAATTTGTGACTACAAAAATGACTGAATTCACATATATACAACTATTAGTAGCTAATTTTATATATCTTAGTTGTATTTAGCTTAGTCATTAATATGCTATCATCTAGTATTTTATTTAGTCTTACATTTGGTCATTAATTGTTACAATCAGTGACTAAATCAGTGACTAAATCAATGAATAAATCTGTGACTAAATCCATGACTAAATCATTGACTATCAATGACTAAATCATTCACTATCAATGACTGAATCCATGAATAAATAAGTCAATCTATTAATGAATAAGTGAAATACGACTAGCTATAAGATAGTGGAAATCAGCTACTATTAGTCGCCGACTCAAAAATAGTCATTTATAGCCTGATTTTAGTCATTTTTTTAGTCATTAATTTCTCATTTTTTACTAGTGGGTGGAGGGACTATGTTTCTCTATTTCAACAAGGCTCCAATAGATATTTTCATCTTTATATATGTTCTTATTAATATAAATATCCATTTCTTTTCCATTGCATGTGTAATTATGAATATTCTTATCCATGGATGTAATTATTGTGTTTATGTATTGGAATGAAACATGCTATATTAGATTCTAACACTTTAGATATATCATGCTTGTATATCTTGTTGTTGTTGAGGGCAATGTGTAGCTACAAATTTAATTGAAATCTCAATGGGGATCTACTTTGAACGTCCATAATAAGGTATGCCTCTTATCCCTTAGTGTTAGTTTTATTTATATATTTAACATGCTTGGAAATGGGTTTATTTATGGTGTCATCATGTATATTGTGGTCCACCCCCAAGACATAGTAGATATTATCCATACAAAAATTGGTATAATCATTTGTATAATTAGTGTTCTCAAGAGGCTCCTCTTACACAAGTGTTAAGCAAGAGGAAGAACAAACATTTGTGCTTGAAATATCCCCTTTCCACTTTTTGTTGAGTGTCAGATATATTTTCAAGATCTTATTCATATGTGGGGTATTTTTAGGTACCTTTGGTGCTTTAGAGCCTCAAGCTGTGTTTCCCTTCCTATATGGTAGATCCCACCCACGCCAATATTCTTGAGCATTAGTTGTATTGGGGTGACTTTAGTTTCATTACCTAGGTATCACAGTGGGTACTTGTAGAGGTTATTATGTGAGTGTCATGGCTAGGTAGGAGTCATATAACACATTCCCTATATCCCTTGAAGCTGGGGGCACTATAATTGGTTACACAACTAAACTTGTAGTGTATGGGAGTCTCAGGGATATGCTAGGAGAGACATACCTGCTACATTCATGTTCTCATTTATCCTCCCTCTCTGCTTATTTTCATACGACTTTGTTTTCTCAGGGGTGTTCTCTTTGTGTTCTAGTTGGATTTAGGGATCATAATTAGTTGAGTCTTCATTATTTTGAGTCATTGTGGATTGATTTATGGAACCTTAATGATCTCAACACTTAGAAGGATTATCTCCTTGGAAGCCTTCTTCTCCTCCTTGAAAGAGGAATAGACATTCTAGGAAACCTTTAGTGCACTTTAATTCACCTATAGTTCTCGTCATTAGTACTACATCTGAGAACCCAAATTTACCTCTATCTCAGACATTTGGAATGGGTGGAGGAACCATATGTATACCAATAACTTTGGTTTACTCCAACCCTTCAGGAGTTGGTACTTCCCATACTACATGACCCTAGATACCAGATTTTACAACTGCACATAGGATGTTTGCTTTAGAGAGGTCAAGTTTTGAGATTCATCCTACTCCCTCTAGCATAGGTTTGTTTACATTTGGAATGTCAGATTTCACTACTTCTATCCCATCATTTGCCACTGGCCCTAGTGTGGAACTTTGTGTTGGACTTGGGGGCACCACATCCCCTTATCTTTCTCATAAGTTTTGGAGTGGTCATAGTGCACCCTCTGCTCCATTTGTGGGGGGGTTTTTGCTCCCTTCATCTCTTCTTGACACTAGGGTTCACTCTATAAAAGGTGATAATGGATGTGTGAAACATTAGGGCCACTTATTACATTCTATCCTATTCCCCATCGGCCATCATTCCTATTAATTCAAATTCCTTTCTCATGTCAAATCCTCCTTATATACTGCTCGATCCCTTGGGAAGTATTGCTCCATATAACTATGTTGTCCCCTCATCAACTGGTACAATTGTATTCAGAGGTTACATGCCTCCTTATGTCTCTTGGGGAAAATGTCCCTATCAATATTCTAACTATGGTTATATGGTTCCTTCTTCTCATGGAATACATAATCATCAAATCCCCAAGCATATGTATATGGACCATATGGGAGGTTGTTGTTATCCAACTGATCAAGGCTATGACCTTTATCACAATTATTACTATATGATCCAACCTCTTCAGGGGGAATGGAACCAGATGGAATATCCTAGAATACCCTTTTTGGCTACTTTAAACTTACCCAAATTTTTTAGGTTGACCAATGATATGGTATCTCATGATCCGATGTGGCCAGTTATTCCCTCCAAAGCTCCTTCAAGAATTCTAAATTTTGAAGGTAAGAATGGTGAGGAACCTAGAGAGCATGTTAATAATTTGCACCTATGGTGCTCTTGGAACTCATTGAACCATGGCTCTATTTGTTTATGACTATTTCAATGCACCCTCATGGGTCCTGTCAAGAAATGGTATATAGATTTCCTAGGGGAACCTATCAAAATTTTAATGAATTAGCCATGACCTTTCTCAACCACTTTTAACTACCAATACATTATGATGCTCGAATAGAGATATTGTTTACATTTAAGAAATATAAAACCATGCATATCTATGACCATATTCAAGAGTGGTAACAATGAAAGAGGTTGATTAAGGTCAACATTCCACCTGATATTTTATTCGAATAGTTACTCAAATATGTATTTCTTTATATTGTGAAAGATGTTTCACAATATGGAGTGTGTAATGAGGAACATGATATATTTAGCACTCAGTAGTTGGATTTGATATATGTTTAGTATGGGATTTCATATGATATTATCCCTAATGCGTCGGGGTCGAACTTTGATCCTAATTTCAAACCTAGTCCACATATTGATGGTATTGTTGGATCCACAAGTACCAAGGTCATAGACCAAGTTACACATACAATATGATATTTTTCAATTAGTTAGTCTCTGACCATGCAGGCTATGGCCTCTTCCAATCCCACCTAGTCGGTTGATGTACTTTTAGTGCATTCTTCGGAATAGAAGGGTAACCAACAACACATAAGAAATAGAAGAAATGGAAGAAATAATAAACAGTGTGGGAATATGAAGGAGAACCAGAATAATGACAAGGATGAGGAACATGTTAGGGGGGAAGAATACTAAGATGAAGCTTAAATTACCTTGCAAAATTTGCAGGTGATGGAGGGGGCATATGAGATACTTGTGCCCTCGTATCGAATTTTCCTCGAATTACATCACATAGAGCCCAGTTGTGTTGACTAGGATTTTTACCTCATAATCAAAATATGGCTTCAAGGACCATGGAAATTGAAATAATTTCTGGTGGGAATCAAAACCCGTTGGTGGCTGAAGGTAGCCAAAGTTGCATCAACATGATGTTAGCTACTAATTTAGTGACTCCTTCAAAATATTATGGTTTGTCACAACCCAACATGGGGAAGGAGCATGCACCTCCTGAAATTTCATTACTAATTCATAATCTTGAAGCTATACCTTGTATACCTAAGGGAGTCCTCTTGCATTTGGGGAAAAATCCTAATGCCCGAGCCACCCATCATTAATATATTATCAAGGATTTGGGACAGAATCCCTATGCGATGTCAACTATGGAAATTATTCAAACTTATCCTTCACAGCGGAGATACTTGTTGTATGCTCTCAGAGTAGTTGATCCTAATGCCTCCACTGTAGTTATATTTGAAACTATTGAGCTCCATCCTCGCTTTCCTTACCATGTTGAATTTCTAGTCCATGTGGAGTGTCTTAAAAACACCATTAAACATACAGTTATTGATGAAGGCATTGTGACCTCCGTGATGTCTCTAGCTTGTTAGAAAGGCCTTGGCTCATTAAAATTATTGAAATATATGAATTTGTTGACTGCATTTGAGGGACATTCATTTCGAATGATGGAATTATTACCTCTCTTCAGGTCCAATTGGGAGGGAATACTACGTTGGTCAAGGTTGATGTGGTGAATGTACCTCTCGACTACAATATTTTACTAGGTCAGAACTAGATTTATGCTATGAAAGTGATCATATCATCCATATTTCGAGTGGTATGCTTCCCTTTTGATAATTTTATTGTGACAATATACTAGATGTATTTCAATAATTCTGTTTCCTCTACATCATCGAGATCAACTATCCCACTTATTGGTAATTCTTAGCTAGCAACTGAGAATCTTAGTGTTGGAATTTAATAAGCATTAATGGTAAATTTTAATATTTCATCCCTAATCCTAGCTATTATCTCTATCCCTAGTAGTGATTTGTCACCTATGAGTTCATCCCCATTTAGTACCATGTATTTGGATGATCCATCGACTCTTCCTTCTCCAAGCAGTTCAGATGAATATTCTAGACCTACGAGGATGAGAATGTCGATGTGTATCAAGAAACACTTGATATTGTTGTAGACACTAGTCCTTCCTCTTCATAGACAAAGAGGATGATATCCTTCCAATTCTTGATTGGGTGATTGCATCGTTGTTCTCACATGATTTCCTCAATTGTATTTTTCCTTCAAATGAATTGATTCTTGAGGCCATGAATGGTCTAGAACAGCCTTGGGAGAACATGGATCATTGATCTTACTTCATACCAGAGCTCGAACAGATCGAGCATGATGACTTTAGGAAAAAATTAAGAGAGAGTGTTAGTCATCCCATGATCCCATTAGGTACTCATGATATATATGCTGAAGGGAAAATGGTGAATTTATACCCTACAATTTGGATCAACGTCTCTCGGATTCCTGGTAAAATCGAGAATGTTTATGTCGGTGTAAAATTCTCTCCTAATGAAATCAAGAGATACACCGAGATATTTAAAGGTATTTTTTATGTCTTTACATGATTGTATAAATATATGTCAATAATCAACCCTATCATCGTCAAACATGACATCAAATCATATCCAAATGCCAAACATGTTTGACAATGCCTACGTGCAATGAACCCTCGAAAAGTGCCTCTCATTAAGGATGAGAAAGAGAAACTGCTCAAAGTTGGTTTCATACATCTAATTCCCTTAACTAAAAGGGTATCCAATCCCATTTGTTTTTATAATAAGAAGGGGACCATATGTGTGTGCACATATTGTAGAGACTTGAATAGGGCTTGTCCAAAAGATAATTTCCCCATGCCATTCATTGATCAAATTTTTGATGAGTATGCAGGGAGAAAAGTTTTCTCATTTATGGATGAACATTCAAGGTACAACTAGATACAAATTAAACATGAGGAACAACATAATACTATGTTTATTTTTCCTTGGGGTACTTTTCAT
The DNA here is from genome assembly GCA_001517045.1 of Pseudotsuga menziesii. NCBI lineage: Eukaryota > Viridiplantae > Streptophyta > Pinopsida > Pinales > Pinaceae > Pseudotsuga > Pseudotsuga menziesii. The sequence continues at coordinate 46,785 of LPNX010495669.1, read as the reverse complement.
ACCGAAAAATGCCTTTCGTCCTTAAATATGTCAGAGCCTCTTTTCATCGGGCTATGGCTTTTCTTTCCATGACCTCAATTATATTATCAAGGTCTATTTGGATGATTCAAATACTCACTCTCTTATGAGGATGGATCACCCAAATAATTTAGTTTTGGTGTTTGATAGACGTTGTCATTATAAAATTTGGTTAAATCCTCAAAAGTGCATATTTTGTGTGAAAGTGGGTCGTTTCATGGGATTAATTGTTTTAGACACACCAGGCACACGGAGAGGGGGGGTGAATCTGTGTGTGCAATATTTATTACTTTTTCACAAATTCATCAATGCATTATTCTACCATTTTCATAATCATTTCATAAACATCTATCACTTCATCATTTATATATCGTAAACATCTGAATCATGAAGTCATAACAAGAACCATAACATAAGAGAACACAACACCATATTATTTTTTAATCTTTTTGTGTTTGTTTTAGAAGGGCTACAACGGTGAGGTAAAATCATCACCTACTCTTCATCCAGACCCCTACCTAGTTTTTTTAGACCCTGCTAAGAAGGATTTGGGGATTGCAATCCTCAAGTGCAAGATTCTTCTTGCAAGAAATCATATGGCTCTATTGCAAAACCAACCTCTGATCTGCACATCAATATATCTTCTCATCACTGTTGCTCGTCACTGTTTCTCATCTTTGCTGCTCATCGCTACTGCTCATCACTAGTGCTCATCTTTGTTGTTGGTCATTTACTGAGTTATCACTATATATCGATAAGTCATTTCACTGCCATACACTACTCGTGTACATCATTGTACACCTCATCATACTCAATTACTGAACAAGAAATTCTGCTATGTTTTCATTGAATAGAAGACATGCATTGTCATGCATCATCATCATGGGTATGCATCATCGTCACAGGTATGCATCCTCATCATCAAATATGCATCATCATCATCGCATTGTGCACTATTTATACATCATCATCATCAAGTATACATCATAGTGCATAAGAGAGAATCATCACACTATGGTATGCATGTACATCATATTGTATAGGAGTGCATCAACAACATAGAGTGTACATCATTATCACATGCATTATCATCATAAGGTGTATCATATCATAGAATAAAGTTTATGCAACATAATCATCATATCCTCCATAATGTATTCAATGAATTCAAAGAGATATAGCAATATATAGCCTCACATACTAAGATCAAAGAGGAACTCTATCCATGAGAGACATGAGTCATCACAAGAAAAACCCAACAGAATGAACCATACCTTTTTGAATATAACAAGATGAAGAAATATTAGAAAAACCAAAATAAACTCTATAACCTGTCATCACATAGCCCTTGTAACAATATTTCCAACGAGCCAATAATTTTGTAATTTTGATTCCAGATGAGAAAGATATGTCAATTTTAGTGAAGATGCCCAGAAATTTTTCTGTCACACAATTTCGCACTTTTCTCCAAAATATGCGAAATTCCTAAGAGAATTGGTGATAAAAAATGAAATGCTTGATATTCTATTTATATGGTTTGTAGAGAAAAAATATTACCTTGAGCTGACATGCAATTCAAAATTACAAATAATTAAATTCTCTTTTGTTTAGTTGGTTCACCCAAAAAGGTGGGGTACCCCAACTTCAAAAATTAATATCTATTCAACCATAAGGAGCCATGTGACATGAAATATACCGTTGGAAATTCAATGACAAGGTATATATCCCCATGATGGGTTTATTTGCAATACCATGGTCCAATACCCTTAAAATATTCAATTTCTTCAGGATGTCAAAGACCCCACACATGAGGGTCCAAAAAACCATACCACCAACTACAAGAGTTTCAAAGTCTTCTTCAACATATCAAGGCACATCCATGGGCTCTACCTCCATCTACATCCCAATATTCATATAACCACAAATAGGACCATACATCATCCTATTTCAAGGTCTCCATATCAATAAAAACATATCCAATGGTTCCACTATATCTTCATCACCATAAGAGTACCAAAACCCCAAAAGAGGGGTACAAAGACCTCACCACTAGTTTACAACACCTTATGGGCTTCATATGCACGATAACAAGGATACTACATGCCAATGACCATATAGATTCCAAAAAACATCAAACCACCATATATGTGGGTTCAATATCTAAACTTTAGAGGACACCAAGCACCCCATAATAATGTCTTCCAACATACCACCATAAGTGTGGGTTCCAAGAACATCATCACGGCTTCTTCAACAAGAAATAGGATTCATAGGCTTATTAAAACACCTCAACCATACTAGGAGACCCTTAAGGTTCAATATCCATCATGACATCACCTGTGGGGTTTCCAAACCTCTCGTTGGGGTACCATGACACTATCAGAGCATGAATGACCACATAATGGGTCTTTAATGCTTCTCCAACCTATATAGGGTTTCTCCATAATATACAAGGGCTTCAAGACCATCTCCAGGGTATTCAACACCATCATCAAGGTCTTCAACATCTTCAACAAGGTGGCGGCATCAAGATCCATCCTCATGTGTACAAGGACCTTGTCAATTGGGTACAAGGTGCTTCAAGGCACAAACCCACTCTATAAAGGATCCAAGGAACTACTGGTGGGACTTAATGGCATAAATGACATCCTATGGGGCCACTGCAAATCCATGTTAGAATCAATGAAAATTTCATCAACACATTGTATCACAATATGGGATTAGGTTCAATATGGTAAAGGTGAGGCAATATTGTATTTTTCTCCCTCATGTACAATTTGGCATATTCAGAGTCTCCGAGGGATGGGAAATTTATTTACGTCGATTCTTTGTCAATTACACCAATTTGACCAAGGTTTTTATGTACCTCTTGAAGAATATTACTCCATTCATATGGGATGAGAGATCCCAAGAGTTCTTCGATGCCCTTAAGAAATCCTTGGAATCAATCCCCATTCTTAGTCCACTTGACCATAGCCATGATTTTTTTTATATGTGGTTGGATCTAAAGAGATGATTGGTATGATTATAGTTCAATCAGATGATGAGCTCTAATAGCACATTATCTATTATCTTATTTGAAATCTCATTGATGCTAAACTTTGATATAGTCACCTCGAGAAGTTAGAATTAGAAATTGTTCAAGAAATGCAACAGTTGAGACACTATATCTTGCTTCATCAGACTACCATCACAGCTCACATCAATCCATTTAAATTTTTCTTGATTAGACAAATGATTGGGGGGGGATATAACAAATGGATTGTCATTTTGCAATAATTTGACCTCGATTTTGTTTTGGAAAAATCAAACAAGTTGTTAATCTTGGCATAGCTTATATATGATATCTCTAGTTTGGATGAAGATAAGATTCATGCAGATTCATTTGTGGATGAACATATTTTCCTCATTTCAACTGAAGATCATTGGTATGGTGATATCATCGTCTATTTGTAGACTTTGAAGGTTCCCTATCACCTATCAAGGGATGAATGGTGATTCCTGCATCATAATTCTAAGAACTACCTTATTATTGGTGACACATTTTATCGACATGAGGTTGATTCCATTTTATGTCATTGTTTAACTCACGATGAGGATGAGACTATGTTGAATGATTTCCATGGTGGGGACAGTGGCAGTAATTTATCTGGGCTTGCTACAACCCAAAAAATCCTTAGAGTGGGTTACTATTGGCTGTCAATATTCAAATATTGTGTTAATGCGTTCAAGCGATACCACCCTTTCCAGGTGTTCACATGGAATATGTGCTTGTATCCTTCCTTGTTACATCATATTATCATCGTCAATCCCTTCACTAAGTGGGGGTGGACCTTATGGATTGCGACCCAGCATCGGATGGGGTGCATAATCACATTATAGTGGTCGTAGACTTATTCACAAAATGGGAAGAGGCTATGCCTAGAATTAAATTCGATGATGAGATGGTCGGCCACTTCATATTCAACTAGATTATCATTCATTTTGGAATCCTGAAGAATATTTTCCCTAACCATGGCATGAAATTTCAGAATAAGATGTTGACAGAATTAGCTTCAAAACTAGGGTATAAGCAAGAAAACTCTTCTTCTTATTACCCTCAAGTGAATGGCCATGTTGAAGTAGTTAACAAGTCACTTAATTCCATTTTAAAAGAACCATTGTTTACCATGCTTTGTGGGATTAATGAACTGTAGTCAATACTTCCACCAGATTCTCTCATTATCAAATAGTACACGGGCTAGAGTAGGTTCTGCCAGTTGAGTGTGAGATTCCTTCATTAAAACTAGCCATAGAGTTTCTACCTAACACTTCAAAGTAAGAAGAATGTTTGGTCCACTTAGAGCACCTAGATGAGCATCGTCAGGACATTGTAGTGGTTCTAGAGGTGAATAAGTGTTGTGTTAAATCCCAATATGATATAAGTCTGTTTGTTCCAGTGAATTTATCCTTAATATTATTTGTATCTACATCTTATGTTATCTAATGTTATGTGTGATTTAATTTTCAGTTTGTGATTTAATGTTATTTGTATCTAAATGTTATGTTATTTAATGTTATGTGTGTAGTGTCTATGTTATTTGTATATGCATCTAATTTTATAGTCTATTACAGTAAATAGATTGGGAATGTGGAAATGAGAGCGATTTCAGGGGGCGGGGGGGCATAAGAGTTTCTACCATCACATGGTTGGCCTTGTTCAATAGAGAGTATATTATTATTGAAATAGAGAGAATATCATACATGTATTTTCCTTTTAATCTTTAAAAATTATGATACATGATGTTTTGCACATTTATGATACATTTAATTTATGTATCTATTCAAAATCCACATAAATGCAACTAATAGATATAATTAAATCCAATGAATTTGGTCAGTCAAATATATCTACATTTTCTTTATGGTTATGGTGATTCAAAGATCTCTCTCTCCCTCTCCCTTTTACTCC
>LPNX010495669.1:0-40767 GCA_001517045.1 Pseudotsuga menziesii | reverse complement strand
CTCCCTCTCGTCCTCTCTCCCTTTCTCTTCCCCTCTCTACATATACCTCCCCCCCTCTCTCTATACCCATCTCCCTATATATCTCTCCCTCTCTCTCTCTCTCTCTCTCTCTCTCTTTCTCTCTCTGTATATATATATATATATCCCTATCTCTCTCCCTCTCTCTTTCTATATATCTCTTCCTCTCCCTCTCTCCCTCTTCCCTTCTACCCCTCTCCCCTTCCCCCCTATCTCTCTATTAATTTTTCTTAATTTGATTATATGATATATTAAAACAAATTTTCAATAGTATATCAATAAAAGAACAAAAAGAACATAAACACAAGAACACAAGAACACAAATATTTTCCTCACAGAAACCAGAAGGGAGAAAACCACGAAAAACTTCCTTAGTATAAAACTCAACCAAGGCAGTGTAAAACACAGAGAACTGCTTCTCTCTTCTTTCTAGAGCACTAATATTTCTCTCTCTTGCAAAACATCTTGAGTGAGTGATTACAAATGAAGGGGAGTACCTCCCTATTTATATTCTTTAGTTGAATTGACCTCTAACCTTACATGGCCAGCTAGCTGTCTAGCAAGACACCAAAAATAACATTTATTATATTGACACTTGGGTACTATTGACATGACTTACATTCATAGGTTTATGTTGATTCTTTCAATGACTCTAACAAGACAAAACTCATCTCCTGAAGGAGGAACACAATCAATACATCTGGAATATTGTCTAAAGTTACAATACTTTAACACTCCCTCTTAACTAGGAAGGTATTCAACCATAGTAGCAACTGCTACTACATCTGTACAAGGGACTGTTACAGCAGATCTTACCACTCCAGGTGAACCACACTTTGTATGGCCTTACCCTATCCCTCTGCAGACTCCTTATACCCCTTGGACCAATTTTTGTCCTTTGATGTTTCCTTGACCATCCCTAAAAACATGTGAAAAATGATACACGTGACTTTTAAACCCTTAATCGCATATATACATGGGTTTGACCACTAAAACCACGTACATCAGGATGTGTACAAAATCCAAATCCTTTTGGAGTTTTCCTTGACATGGATCCGACTCACTTGACTCTTGGCCTTCCCTATGGCTTGAGATCACTTGGATTCGACCTTTCATTACCCCTTTGAAAAGCTATATAAGGAACTCTATGGTACATTGAAGGCATATCAGAGAATTGAGAGCAAAGAAACTATAATCCATTGTTTCCAGAACTTATGCTTGAGTTCGCATCCCTTTGTCCTTGGAGCACTTTTGTGTTCTTCCCAAGCTTGCCTTTTGCTTGTGAGCTTTCTATCGAGAGCTGGAGGATTGAGGTGGTGGAGGCCGAAGTGGGGGATTCAGTTTCTTCGATTCGCAGATGTGCCGACAGAGGTTGTATCTATTGTAATCTCTGATTTTATATTAATAGAAATATTTGTTCCTGTCCACTAATGTGTGTTTGAATGAATATTTTATCGATGGATGTTTTCAAATGCTTATACATTGTTGATTATATATGCTAGAATAAATCTAACACCAATATATATAGTATGCTTGTATTGTTTACTTGTTGTTGATGAAGTAATCTATCGATTCAAGCTGAAGTTGGAAACCTCAACGGGGATCTACTTCAACCGTCCGGAATAATGTACAAGGTTTGATCCTTTAGTGTTAGACATTTAATTTCTATTGCATATCAGAAAGGATTGATTTCTGGAGTCAATCTGTCTATTGTGGTACCCCAAGCCATAGGAATTTCTCTCCGTAACAAAATTGGTGACTCCGTTGGGGAGTTCCTAGTAGTTGTCCTTTGGGGGTTTTCTATTGGCATTCAATGACTTTGAATTGCTCTTTCTCTCTTGTTTCTGTGTTGGGTCTGGGGGCATGTTTTCCTGGTAGTGTCTGATTGGTGTGAATTTTGTCTCAGCTTGTCTGTTTGCCTTGATTTTTATGCACCTTTCTTCCTGTACACGAGTTTTGAACTCACAATCACGTATACACGTGGTTTTCTCTGCTATTTCCACATATACACGCGGGTTTACAAAGAAAAATCACGTATGCCCTTAGTTTTTCCTTTTAGAGGAAGTTAAATGGTTGCTGGGTGAAGTTTGATGATTGCTGAGTCTCCTTTGATACCGCTTGAGTCTGTATACACCTCTGTTTCTGACCAGAGACATTTTTTTAGGGTAAATTTTTTTTTATTTTAAGAATGTTCTTGTCATTGCATTTTCGATTTTTTGTTTTGGGATTAGTGCATTAGACTTATTTTACCTTAGTGCTTTGCTTGAGTGCTGCTTGAGTGTGCTTGCAAAGTCTGGGGGTTGTAGAATCATTCTTTTACTTTTTGTATCTCATTTTATTTCAAAAAATCCAAAATATTTGCTTATCATCATGCATTGCATTTTGCATTTTGCATAGTACTTGCACTTGATTTGCTTTGGAGTAGTAGTCAGGATTTCATGTAGGAAAGCTTGCATTTATCATTTGAAGAAAATTGTGCATTTCATGTAGTAGCATACCCTGTTTTCATGGACACAATGCATTTGCATTGATTGTTAGGTGTGTATTTTATTTCATGTTGTGTCATAACACCATTAGTTGCACGGCCATATCCCTCTTTTGAGTAATAAATCCAATTAAAATCAATGCTTAATTAAAATGAACTACGCTATTTTATTTGATAGGGTTCACCAACAAGATTAGGTTTTAGGGTCTTGGAATAGTTCATTGTGAGTAAATTCTCCAAGACCACTCAACAACAACATGTATGTGTTTGTCTAGGTGAGTGTGTGAAATCCTTGGTATAACCAGTGTTTCTCAGGATCCTCCTCTCAAAAGGGATTTAAGCATGAGGTAGTGTGAGTGGTTATTGATTGGGATGACCCTTAGTCATAACTAAGTAGCATTGGAGATATTTCCAAGATTGTATTCATATCTGGGGACTCTTTTGAGAGTTTCAGGGTTTGCTACCCTACCCATACGGTCAATCCCTTTACGCATTGAAGCTGAGGGCCACAATAATTGGTTATGTAGCTCCACTTGTTGTGTATGGGAGTCTCAAGCCTCTCCTAGGTGAGACATACCTTCTTCATTCGGGAGCTCACTTATCCTACCCTTGATTGCTTGCATTTGGCTTTAGATTTTATTGGTGATTGCTCTGTGCATGATAGCTTTCCAAGGGTTTGCGTAAATAGAGAGTCTTTTATATTTTTTGAGTCATTGTGGATTCAGGTGTGGATCCTTTCTGTTCTCATCGTTTAGCAGGACTTTCGCCTTCTACATATCCTCCTCCTTTGGGAGAGAGAAATAGACAGTCCAGGTGGACTACTTTGCACATTGATTCATGCACCATGGGAGACCATATAGAAGGTATTCTTGAATCGCCTTCTCCCATTCAGGTGGAAGATGGGGAGTTTACTCCTACCTATGATCCTTCACCCAACTTGAATGAGTTAGGTCCTATGATTTCTGAGATAGGAACCTTTCATGATAGACCTGCTTACTCTAGGGTTAATTCCCTATTGACACATCGCCAGTATGAAATGCCGGAGGATGACGAGACTCATTTTGAACCCGTGAGCACTAGTTATGGTAGTTATGGTATGTTTGATTTTCCCACACAGGATTTGGCATTTCATTTCAAATATGAGTTTGAGCCTAACACTATGCCTGGGTGCACTCTCATTCCTTACCATGCAGAGAGGCTTAGGAGCACTAGTCACATTGCACCTTCCATATTGGTGGTGGAAGCTACATCACATATTCCTCCTAGGTCTAGGGTTAGTGATCCTATTAGGATACCAGATCTGAGATGAGTGACTATAGGGAATAGTACATACTTAATTACATAGATCCCTTTGTCCTCTGTCCCTAGTTCTTCTAATGTTCACCCTCCACCTCATTCACGTGGTCCTTCGGGCCAGAACGTTGCTACAAGTTATGTTCATACTGCGGTTACTCGATCGGTTGTGTCTCTAGTTAATGCACCGCCTGTTGTTTTGGGAGGTCATGTTCATACTTATAGAGGTCACGTTCCTACTTCTGGAATGTATATTCCTACTTTTGGAGTGTATGTTCCTACTTACGGAGTGTCTCATTGGGCATCTCATGCAATGACTTATGGACCTTATTATGGGATGCATTATGGATAGGGTTCTTCACCTTATGGGGGCGAATATCAACAACCTGCTTACTCTCCAAATTACGACTTTGTAGCTCCAAATAGTCAAGGTCCACCACACAATGGTGCTTCCATGCCACCTTATTTAGGTCAAACGGGAGGAGGGCACTATGGTCAAGGCCATGGTGGTAATCAGGCCTATGTGAATTAGAACTATCAGGGAGCGGTCCATCGACCTCATCATCCAAGGCTCCATTTCCTAGCAACGCTGAATCTTCTTGAATTTTTGAGATTGATGAACGATCCTATAGCTCATGACCTAGCATGGTTTGGCTGTCCCTACTAAGCTTCCCTTGGACATACCCAAGTTCGAGGGAAAACCGGGAGAGGATCTGAGCAAACATGTTACTACCTTCCACCTATGGTGCTCTTCGAATTCCTTACACTAGGAATCCATTGGTTTAAGGTTGTTTCAACGCACTCTTATAGGGCCTGCCATGAAATGGTATATAGAGCTACCTAGGGGGGAATTCACTTTGTTCGACGACCTAGCAATGAATTTTCTTAACCATTTCCAGCTACTAGTGCGTTATGACGTTGGTACTGAACTCTTGTTGACATTTTATCAGGATAAAACCACACATATCTCGAATCATATCCAAGAGTGGCGTAGACGGAAGAGGTTAATTAAAGACTTTACGCCGCTGAAATTCCTCCTCGAATGGTTCCTTAATTCGTTATTTCCATATATAGCGAAGTATGTTTCTACATCTGGAGTGCAGAATGAGGAACAAGCGATTTTTAGGGTGTAGGAACTGGACTTGATTTATGCTCAGTCCGGTGTGTTATATGAGATCATTCCCAATGCCCCGAATTCTAGTTTTGACCCCAAAGTTAAACCTAGACCACATGCTGATGGCATTGTTGGTTGTGAAAGTGCTAAACCTATAGATTCGGTTACAAAACAAGTTATTCAATTGTCAATCAACCAATCTACTTCTCTACAAGCCACGACTTCATCTCAACCCGCCCAAACGGTGAGTGTACTTTCGGTGCAATCATCAGACCAGAAGGGTAAGTAGCATCCCGGACAGAATAAAAAGAAGGGTAAGAATAATCGTAAGGGTGGGAATAGGAATGAGAATGCTAATAATGACAAGAACACCCATAATTCTGGGGGGACAAGCAAGCTAAACGTAAGGTTAAATTTCGTTGCAAATTGTGTAAGGACGATCACCTCACTTAATTATGCCCTCGTATCGATGAAGCCTCGATATTCTTGGCACAGGGTCCAGCTGTGCTAACTAACCCTTTACCTCACAATCAAAATATGAACTCAAGGACCCATGATCATTCTAGTGGTGATCAAGATCCATCAGAGGGTAGTGGTCGTGGTTGCATTAACATGGTACGTGCTACGAAAGTTGTGACCCATGCAAAGGACTATGGTTCGTCACAACCCAGCCCAGGAAAGGAACCTGATCCACTAGGGTTTCCTTTGTGTATTGAAAAACATGTGGATAAACCTGAAGCTGCACCTCGCATTCCTAAGGGAGTCCTTCAGCATTCGAGGCACAATCCTAATGCCCGAGCCACCCAACACTAATCAGTTGTCGAGGATTTGGGCCAAACTCCTTGTGCGATGTCTACATTAGAAGTGCTTCAGAGTTGTCCTTCGTAAAGGAAGGCTTTGCTTTCTGCCCCTTGTGTGAATGATGATGATTCTTCCTTCGTGATTAAATTTGAAACCGCAGGACTTCAGCCTCACTTTCCTTACTATGTGCCTCTTTTGATTCACATAGAATGTCTTAACATGACCGTTAAGCGCACTGTGATTGATGAAGGTGTTGCCGCTTCTGTGATGTCTTTATCATGTTGGAAGGGTTTAGGCTCCCCTGAGCTGTCTAAATCAGCGACCATGTTAACTGCGTTCGATGGGAGATTGTTTAGGATGCACAGCATCCTTCCTTCCCCTAAAGTTTGTTTGGGAGGGAAGACCATTGTGATAGAGGTCGAGGTTGTTGATGCACCCCTTGACTACAATCTCTTGCTAGGTAGGAATTGGATGTACAGTATGCAAGCCATTGCTTCTTCCCTATTTCGCATTGTATGCTTTCCATTTAACGGGAAGATAGTCACAATTGATCAAATGACATTCAAGAATCTGTCTGTTACCATATCTTCGGGAGCTTCGATCTCGATTGTTGAACACTCTCAGCTGGAAACTAGGAGTGTGGGTGTAGGCATGTATCCATCCCTCATGGGAAGCTTTAGTTGTCCTGCACCAATCCTTATGATAGGGTATAGTTCCGGTGAGGCTTCGACATCTATGATATCGGTGTCTTTTCACATGAGTCGTATGGAAGATCCTTGGATGCTTCCTACACCGAGTACTCAGAGCGAGCCCATCATGACGGATGTGCCGTTGCCTGCAACTATGATAGCTTATCAAGCTAATCTTGAGTGTGTTGCAGAGCCCAATCCTTCCTCTTCGCTGACAGAGGAGGAGGACCCTTATGTGCTTCCGGCATGGGAAATGCAGTCTTCTCATGCGTGCAACTTCCTTGATACTATTTTCCCTTCAGATGAAGCGATTATTGAGGCCATGTCGGGAGTTGAGCCACCACAGGAGGATCTCCATCATAGATCTTACTTTCTTCTTGAGCTTGACCGCTTAGAGAGTGAGGACTTTAGGGCAGTTCTTAGTGAGAGAGTTGGTAGTCCTATGGTTCCATTAAGCTCTCCTAGTCTGATGGCTAATGGAAACATGGAAAACATATATTCAATGATTCCTATCAATATCTCTTGTGATCCTGGTAGGATAGAGAATGTCTATATTGGGGTAGAATGTTCCCATGCTGAGATTCAAGAATACACCGAGCTATTTAAATAATTCCATGATATCTTTGCTTGGTATTATGACGAAATGCTAGGTATCGACCCTCGTATTGTTGAACATGAGATTAAGACTTATCCCAACGCTAAGCCTGTCTGAAAATGCTTGTGTGCGGTGAATCCTAGGAAAGCACCCACGATTAAAGCAGAGATAGAGAAACTGTTGAAAGACAGTTTTATCTATCCCATTCCCTTGACAGAGTGTGTTTCAAACCCCATTTCGGTGGATAAGAATCAGGGAGCAATCCGCATATCTACTAATTTCCGTTATTTGAATCGTGCCTATCCTAAGGACAATTTCCCCACACCATTCATTGATGAGATTTTGGATGAGTGTGTGGGTAGCGAGGCTTTCTCCTTTATGGACAAATTTTATGGATATAATCAGATACAAATTAAACTGGAGGGCCAACATAAGACTGCATTTATTTGTCCTTGGGGAACTTTTGCATATCAAAAAATGCCTTTCGGCCTTAAAAACACTGGAGCTACATTTCAGCGGGAAACGACCTTGATCTTCCATGATCTCAAGTCAATTATCGAAGCATTTTTGTATGACCTTGCTACTCATTCTCATATGAGAATGCGTCATTCCTATCACTTGAGATTGGTATTCTAAAGATGGTGGCATTATTTGGTTAGGTTAAATCCTCATAAGTGCATCTTTTATGTGAATTCAGGTCGTTTTTTAGGATTCATCATTTCTAAAGAGGGTATAAGAGTCAACCCTTTGAAGGTTGAGGCAATACTTCAGTTGTCTTCCCCAAGGAATATTCGTCATCTTCAATGTTTGCAAGGCATGGAAAAATTCTTACGGAGATTTGTTGTCAACTTTTCCAATTTGACTAGAGGCTTCATGCATATTTTGAAGAAGGACACCACCTTTTGTTGGGATGAGAGATCCCAAGAGTCCTTTGATGCACTCAAGCAAGCCCTAGAATTGGCCCCAGTGATTAGCCCCCCAGACTATAGCCGTGATTTTTTACTTTATGTGGCCGCTTCCATGGAGACGATTGGTATGGTTTTGGTTCAAGAGGATGAGGAGCTCCAAGAGCATGTCATATACTATCTGAGCTAGAACCTTATTGATGAAAAGATTCGTTACTCTCATGTTGAGAAGCTTGCTTTAGCTACTGTACATGTGGTTCAACGGTTGAGACATTATATTCTCCTTTGCCAGACCTTGGTTGTAGCCCATGTCAATCCGTTTCAATTCGTCCTCACTCGAAGGATGATTGGGGGAAAATATAATAAATGGATTGTCATCCTACAAGAATTTGATCTCGAATTTGTTTCAACAAAATCGAAGAAGTCGTTAATTTTTGCAGAGCTTATATCGGATTTCCCAAGCAAGGCCGAGGAGTTGGTTTGTGAAGATACGTTTGTCGATGAACACATCTTCTTAATCTCAACTTTAGACCCATGGTATGGGGATATCATTATATATTTACAAACATTGAAGGTCCCTACTCACCTCTCGCAAGATGAATGATGACGATTACGTCACGTGTCTAAGAATTACCTCATAGTGGATAACACTTTGTACCGCTATGGGGTAGATTCCATTTTACAACGTTGTTTAACTCATAATGAGGCCAAGATAGTGCTAAATGATTGCCACAGAGGGGCGTGTGGTGGTCATTTATTTGGGATTTCTATAGCCCAAAAAATCTTAAGAGTGGGTTATTTCTGGCCGTCGATCTTTAAGGATTATGTAGATGCAATCAAGAGGTGCCACCCTTGCTAGGTGTTTGCATGTAACATGTGCTTGAAACCTACCTCATTACATCCCATCATCACTGTCGGTCCCTTCACTAAGTGGGGGCTTTATTTTATAGATTGCAACCCAGCTTCAGCTGGGGGGCATCATCATTTCATAGTGGTTGTTGATTACTTCATGAAATGGGCTGAGGCTATGCCTATAGTTAAATCCGATAGTGAGGCAACCGTGCACTTCATGTTCAACCAGATTATTACTCGGTTCAGAATTCTGAAATAGCTTGTCACTGACCATGGCTCGCACTTTCAGAATCGTATGATGAAAGAGTTGGCATCAAAGTTAGGGTACAAGAAAGAGCATTCCTCCTCTTACTACCCTCAAGGGAATGGACAGGTAGAAGTAGTGAATAAATCACTCAAATCCATTCTCCAATGAACCATTGCACAAAGAAAGAATAATTGGCACATCATGTTATATCCTGCTTTGTGGGCATATAGAACCACTGTTAAGACTGCCACGGGTTTTTCTCCATATCAACATGTACATGGAGTGGAGTCGATATTTCCATTTGAATGCGACATTCCTTCTTTGAATCTAGCCATAGAACTCTTACCAATCACTTCACCATTGGAGGAGTGTTTGGTCCACCTTGAGCAACTTGCTGAGCACCGTCGAGATGCCTTGGTGGCTCTAGAAGCAAATAAGCATCGCGTAAAGGTCCAGTATGATAAGTCTATCTGTCCAAGGAGGTTTAGTGAGGGAGACTTGGTCTTTTTGTGGGATCAACTGAAAGAACCCTTGGGGGAAGGAAATTTTAACCCCATGTGGCATGGTCCTTACGTCGTCAAATGTGTGTTAGAGAAGGGCGCTTATGAGTTAGTGTTTTATGAGGGAATGACCTTGGCAGAGCCTAGAAATGAGCTCCATGTCAAGAAGTACTATGCATGATTTTCAGCCAAGGCTGGTTATTGTATATTAGTGTACAGTTTTGCATAGTTAGGTATTTTTCTTATAGTGATCGATTTTGTGATTAGTTTCTGTTTCTTTGGCAGATGTCAATGGAATCTTCCACCTACATAGGATTCACAGATGGTGCGAGCCGTCACACTCAACACTCAGCCTCTGCTGCTTGGGTGATTTATACTCCTATGGGTCAGGTATTGTCTTCAGGAGGTGTATTTCTACGGCCATCTTCAAACAATGTTACTGAATATAGTGTCGTTATTGAGCTTCTACGGGATGCCATTTCACATGGCGTTCTCTCTCTTGAGGTACGTCTTGATTCGTAGTTAGTAGTGTCATAGCTTAATGGTTTGTACCATGTTAGAGATCTGACGTTATTAAGAAGATTCTTATGTGTGAGATTATTAGAATGACAATTTGACAATATAACATACATACATATTCCAAGAATTAATAATCAAGTTGCTGACTCATATGCTAACTACGTGTTAGATTGGAATTTGTTTCATAAATAGTAAATTCATCACAAACACAAATTTTTACACATATAAATAAATAAACCGATCACCATAAAAAAAATTATATAACATCGAAAATGTGGTAATACATAGTGTCATGATACAAAATTGGGGCTCTCCAGCCACCGAGATATAATACACGGCAGTACAAAATGTATAACTCCCAAGTATCTAAGCCTTTGGAGGAGGAAGAGGGTTGTGATCATGGAAGGTCACTACGGCTCTAGCTAACCATCAGAATAATCCCACCCATGCTCATGGTACACCCACCACCTGGAGCTGCATAGCCTCAGGCAAGTCCTCAACTTGCACCATGGGAACCCTGTGTGTCAGCCTCACAAAATTGGTATGAATGCTCTGGAGCATCTGCTCCGCATCCACACCCATGATATCATCTCCTCTTCCCCTCCGTCTGTGATGAGGGAAGCCTTTAGGCCACCATGCTCCCACATCTGCATACAAATGGTAGATGTCACTATGTATTGTCACACAAAAATATGTCTTTTGATTCCATATAATTAGAAAACACAAAAAAATTAAATAACTCAAAAATTAAAAGAGAGGGTCGAGATTCGTTACCTATATCTCCATATGCCGATCTTGGTGGTAGAGGCATGTCCGGGACCATTGGCATGTCTGGGTCCCCCCAAAAATCTATCCTTGCATAGGGGTAGTCATCGATGGCAACTATATGTCATTGCCACCATGGAAAGAAGTCAGCTAGATAGGGGTTGGCCACCCTACCTCCCCCCAGTTTGCACATTGCATCTGCCCAACGCCGTTGGGCCGGATCTCGAACCCCATGAAGAGGAACATCAACTTTGGGGCTCAATCCTGGAACACGCTCAAAGAAAAATGTGCTCAATATGCTGTTGAACGCAAATTTATGCACTCTACCCACCTTACACTCACTGAGCTAATGTTTCATGTTGCTTAGTAGTGTAGTGCTCCAGTCATAAACCATGGGTCTCATGCACTCCATTGCATAGAACATCAGAGGCCACGAGGCCTGGTGGAGTGAAGCCAAGCCTGCTATCCTTCCCAATGTCAATAGTATGGCCTTTAGGCCTAGCACCTGTATAGATTTGATTGGGAACTGGCTCCACACCTTCTCTGTGTCTGGATAGCAGTACACCACAATGTACTTATTGATATTCAAGCCACCTCTGGGCCCACCACAAGAACGAAGGTTCACTAATTCCCCTCGTCAGGAAATTCCAATAATAAAGTATATTTTCTCCACCTCTATAGTGAGGGACATCCCATCTATCTGGAAGGACTCAAATTCTGGATCCCAGTAATCCACCAGCATCTGCAATAGTCTTGGTTTGGTCCTCAAGCCACCAAGACACCAAAACTTGTAGAGTCTACATGCACGCAGCGCTTGTCGAGCCATTAAATCGGCCTTTACTACCTCCTCTACATCACCATGTTCACACTCCCTCCATTCTAGTACCATCCTGCACAAAAAATTGCAAGTTTTCCCATTAGATTACTTAAAAAACCTCATCTGCGGCTGCATACGCGACTGTTTTCCAAACATCCATGTCTGTACGCGACTGTGAGGGAATTTTCAGCATATATCCAGCCCTATACGTGAAAAAACCCTCGATTTCCATGTGGGATGCAACACCCTTTTTAGTTTGGCCTAGAAACCTCAAATGACCATGGAATTTGATAAAAATTGCATCAAAATGGAAGAGAAGAGCATGGGTAAGTACCTAGAAGAAACGGTAGTGGATTCTGCCAACTGGATCTCCTGGAATTCGTTGTTGAAAATCTGAGCTCAATTGGGTCAAAATTTCAAATGTTTTATAATGTTTTGAATTTTTTACTATTTATAGAAATTTTTCAAATTTTTGAAAATTTTTACCCCCTTTTCTATAGTTTGAACTATTTCTAATCATTTTGGACCATTTTTGACCTAATTCATGATGTAGGAGACCTTTTTCAGTGCTGTTTCAGATGTTGGATTGAGTCGTTCGTGTCGATCACAGGTATCATGTCTAAACTGGCATATAGGTTAGGTTTCATCACCGTTTGCATTTTGCATGACCTTATGACCATTTCATCATAACCTTAGGTACGAACCCACTCTATTATGTCACAGAACCTTCTTGTTGTTTTAGAAGTGGCATGGTATGAGTTGTAGAGCTTGACCTTACATGGGTACTCTAGTTAGCGCCTTATTTGCTTTTGGTGCCCATGTTGACGTTTTGTCATTTAGGGTGTGGGAGTCCATTCTATAGTACTTCCATGACATTTCACAAGAGCCTCATACTCCTCTTGATCTTTTTACTAGCCTATTTCCCTTCGGGCTCCCTTATGTCAAGTTGTAATTGCATTATCATGATCTTTTCCTTCCTTATTGAGCTTTATGCTGGGTTCCCTGACATTGCACTTCAGCCATATAGCTCAATATTGTCTCATGTCTAGCCACATAGAGCCATTTTATATATCCTTTGCAGCTTGATTCCCTTTTTACCGGGAGGGGATTTTCCCCCGAGTGTTGATATCCTACACATGTGTCCTTGCATTGAGCATAGGTATGTTCCACCGCTTGGAACTATTTTGTTTTCCCCTATGACACTCTTCTCCTCCTAGTCTATAACTATAAATCAATTTTATTCTTTTTCAAGCTTTTCAAATATTTCAAAAAGTCCAAAAAAATCAAAAAACCAAAAAGCCATACAAGGAAAGATGTTATGTTTGGCAGCTGTCGAGTCGTGTCGCCTTCAAACAGAGCACTGTATATCACATCCATTGGTTGGGTTTATAGTTTGACTTTAGGAGCTGTACTCATTTATCTGAGTTTATCTCCACCGACTATTTAAGCTTCCAATCCCCATGGAGCCTATGTCGATGCCTCTTGTGTCACAAAGATGTCCTGGTTTGCTATCAAGTCTATGCTGCCTTTATTCAGTCACCATACGTTGTTATTCTCTTGTTTGAAGGAAGTTGAAACCTGAGTCGACCATTCCTCAGTTATATTGACTTTGCATGTCGACCATTCCCGGTACAGTTACTGGTTCATGCACCTTATCATCGATTCCTTCTACATTATACATCTTTGCTGAGTACCTCATGTTGGATGATGGGGGATACCTTAATTCCCTCCTTCCAGCGGATTTTATCCCATTGAATTCAGATCATTTATTCTGGGATTGGAATCTAGAGTCATTTTGAGTGCCTTGAGACTTGCAGTCATCAGTGGCAGGTTCTCTCACCATCGATAGTCTTTGGGAATATATCAATGTCCCCTAATCAATGGATCCTCTCAAGTGTTTGACCTCAACACATTTATTCACACTTTTTAGTCTGCACTCTAGTACCTTGATTCCCATTTTCATTATCGGTGGGTGATCTCGCATCTTTTAACGGTATACATCAATGATCGGTAATCAGGCGATGGACTACTATGTTTGACCTTGACACCTCTATTCACATAGTAGGACATGTACTCGTATCGGTTTGTGTAGAAGACTTTCCATATTGGTGGCATCTCTTATATGCTACCTCCTTGATTGTGCCAGTGTTCATGAGATTTCATCTCTCGTGACTTGATTCTAGTATATGTCAGAAATTTCCAGTTGTTATGGAGATCTTGATCCATTGTATATCTTTAGCCATTATGGATATCATTATCCTTTGTATATCTTCATCATGGAGATTCTGATCTATGTATATTGTACGTGGCGATGACAACTTATGCGATATCTTGTATCATGCCGATTCATGGCCATTGTACTCTTATGTATCCAGGACTGCTATATGTATTTGTAGTTATATGCATAAATCTATCATTGTACTATGCTGATTGGGTGGCTGGTCTTCCATTTGTTATCCTTCATGACTCCACTTCTAGGATGGACTTATAATGTATTTCGGCCATCGTATGACCCCTCTGACCTCACACATTAGGGGGCATCTGTTATAGCTGATTTTAGCACTCCAAGTGAATCACACTTTGATTGGCCTTCCCCTATCCCTCTGTAGACTCCTTAGACCCCTTGGACCATTTTTTGTCCTTTGATGTTTCCTTGACCATACTTAAAAACATGTGAAAATGATACACGTGACTTTTAAACCCTTAATAGCGTATATACGTGGGTTTGACCACTAAAACGGCGTACATCAGGATGTGTACAAAATCCAAATCCTTCTGGAGCTTTCCTTGATATGGATATGACTCACTTGACTCCTGGCCTTCCCTATGCCTTGAGATCACTCAGATTCGACCTTTCATTACCCCTTTGAAAAGCTATATAAGGAACTCTATGGTACATTGAAGCCATACGAGAGAATTGAGAGCAAAGAAACTATAGTCCATTGTTGGAGGAACTTATGCTTGAGTCCACATACCTTTGTCCATTGGATCACTTTTGTGCTCTTCCCAAGCTTGCCTTTTGCTTGTGAGCTTGCTATCGAGAGATGGAGGATTGAGTTGGTGGAGGCCCAAGTGGGGGATTCAGTTTCTTCGATTCGTAGACATGCCGACAGAGGTTGTATCTATTGTAATCTCTAATTTTATATTAATAGAAATATCTTTTCCTGTCCAATAATGTGTGTTTGAATGAATATTTTATCCAAGGATGTTTTCAAATGCTTATACATTGTTAATTATATATGCTAGAATAGATATAACACCAATATATATAGTATTCTTGTATTGTTTACTTGTTGTTGAGGAAGTAATCTATCAATTCAAGCTGAAGTTCTAAAGCTCAATGAGGATCTACTTCAACCGTCCAGAATAAGGTACGAGGTTTTATCCTTTAGTGTTAGACATTTAATTTCTATTGCATATCGGAAAGGATTGATTTCTGGAGTCAAGCTGTCTATTGTGGTACCCCAAGCCATAGGAATTTCTCTCCGTAACAGGGATTGGTGAGTCTCTATATGTCATAGGAATATTTTGAACATCATCATACATATTAATCATAAATATCAATTGAATCATCTTCTACAATATCAGTATGTGAATACTGAATCATATTATGTACATACTCGAGCATATTCTATCATCTTCTAAATTATCTTCTGTAGTATCAGTATGTGGATACTGAATCATCTGAATCATCTTATGGATCATATTTTGTATCCTCATTATGTGAATACCAAATCATCTTATGTCATGTCAGTATTTGAATATTGAATCATATTCTAGGATATCAATATGTGGATACTGAATCATATTATGGGATATCAATATGTGGATACTGAATCATCTTCTGCCACATTAGTATGTGAGTATTGAATCCTCTTCTGAATACCGAACCTTCTTTTGTAACATCAAGATGTGAATACTGAATCAGGTTTTGCTACATAAATATGTGAATATTGGATATTATATAAGTATGTGAATACCGAAACATCATCTACAACATCAGTATGTAAATACTAAACTATACTGAAACATCATCATCTGCATCATCAATATGTAAGTAATGAAACATTAACATTTGTATCATCAGTATGTAAATACTGAAATATCAACAACAACCTCATTAGCATCTTACTGGTAAAATAAAAATGTCTATAATGCTATATCATCATATGCATTTCCAACATAGAGATGATGGAACATTAGCATCACCATCAGTATAGAAATGCTGAACCAAACTAATCAACAATCATTAGTGTAGCAACAATGACGCTATTTCAACAATCATAAGTGTAAAAATACCGAAATTATCATGTCAACAATAATCATTATAACAATATGGAAACTATCATCTCATCAATCATCACTATAGAAATATTGAAGAAAAAATCTCATTAATCATCAGTATAATAATACTAAAGCAAAAAAAATCAACAACCATCAGTATAACAATACTAAGGAAATCATCTCAGCAATCATCAATATAACAATACTAAATAAATCATCTAAACTATAAAAAGTACAACAGTACTAAAGATACATATTTCCCTTTAACATCTCGAGCCAGCATCACGGTGATTTCTCTGGTCGATCCATTTGATTATTTTATCTAACTTACTAACCCTTTCTGGCCAAACAAGACTAGTTAGATAGATGGATCTCCCTAGGGACCAAACACTCCTTTTTATGGATTGCTAACCCTTTTGAGCCAACCAAAACCTAACTAGATATAATAATACCCCTAGGATCAACATGCTTCATATGAATTACTAACCCTTTCAGCCCAAACAAGCCTAGCCCGACTTACCCTCCCCTAGAGTG
The DNA here is from genome assembly GCA_001517045.1 of Pseudotsuga menziesii. Classification (NCBI taxonomy): domain Eukaryota; kingdom Viridiplantae; phylum Streptophyta; class Pinopsida; order Pinales; family Pinaceae; genus Pseudotsuga; species Pseudotsuga menziesii. The sequence goes on along the minus strand of LPNX010495669.1, from coordinate 24,349 downwards.
AGCTACTCACCACTACATCCATCATCCATCTATTATTTCTCCCTCTTTCGAGAGAGGTCCTTTCGTACTAAACCAATATTTCCTCCAAATTATTCAAACTATACAGGAGGAATAGGCATATTTAACACATATTTCACGGGTCCCTATGTAAGAACATACTTCAACTTTACAGCTCCTTTATTAACCATATCCTAGATGAAATGATATATGATTTCAATGTGCTTTGTCTTATCATGAAACACTGGTTTTTCCATCATCTTAATACAACTCTGATTATCACATAAGATATCAATATCATATATATTTGCATCAAATAGTCCTACTAACATCTTTTGAAGAGATAATACTTCTCTACATGTTGAACATTTTGCAATGTATTCATCCTCTGTCGTACTAAGTGCAATACTGGTTTGCATTCTACTGAACCAAGAGATCATGCCTAATCCCAGACTAAAGCAACACCCTGAGGTGATTTTTTTTTTTTATCTTTGGCACTTCCTTCCCAATATCAATCTCTATATCCATGTAATTTGATCTCACCACTAGATGCATATCTGATCCCATAGTCTAAAGTTCCATTTAGATACATCATTACATGTTTTTCTCCAATAAGGTGAATGTTTTTAGGATTCACCATACACTAACTTAGAGTGTTTACAACAAAACATATATATGGTATGGTATCGGTTAAGTACACCAGAGAACAAATAATATGTCTGTATAAGGTAGCATCTACTGCTTATGGTGCATCATCATTTAATAACTTCAAACTTGTTGTACTCGGAGTGGTCATAGCTTTGAAATCTATCATTCCAAATATTTTTAGGATTTCTACAACATATTTTCCTTAGTTTAAGAAAATATCATATGGATACTACCATACCTCAATACCTAGAAAGTAATGAATAATTCCAAGGTATTTCATGTCGAACTCTACAACAAGATTCTTATTACATTAGATTATGGGCTTATATAATACTTTCAAGAATAGATCATAAACATATAGTAATAAAATCATAATCCCATCATGTTACGGAGAGAAAATTCCTATGGCTTGGGGTGTACCACAACAGACTGAATGGCACTAGAAATCAATCCATTCCAATATGGAAGAGAAATAAAGACATCTAACACTAAGGGATATGAAGCATAAATTATTCCGGATGATTGATGTAGATCCATGTTGAGATTTTCCAACACACTTGTATTCACAATTCACTCTCAACAACAACAAAGAAGACAAGCATTCTATTTATCAAAGTGTTAGGCCTACTCTAGCATATATAAACCATCATGTATAAGAAAAAATAACTACATACATAAATACAATATTCATAGTTATGCACATGTATTGGATAGGAAATGAATATTTCTATTAATAAAATAGAGATACAATAGTGACAAACTATGTCGATACTTCTTCGAATCGGAAAACCAAGTCCTCCACCTGGGTCTCCACCACTTCAATCCTCCATCAAAATGGAAATATTACAAACAAAAGGAAAGCTTGGGAAGAGCAGCACTGTGTGCTCCAAAGGGACAAAGGGATGCAGAATCAAGCATGAACAAGTGAGGAAACAATGAACTATAGTTTCCTTTCTCTCCAAATTCTCCTTGTTCAATGTGTCCAAGAGGCTCAATATATAGCACTCCAAATAGGCAATGGAGGGTCAATTCTGAGCATTCTTAAGGCATATGGAAGGCCAAGAGTCAACTTATTTGGGACTCTATGAGGAAAACTCCAATTTTTTTTGTCTTCATGCACATTTCTTGATGTATGTGGGTTTTGGCTCAAAATATGCATGTACATGCGAATGTTGCTTTAAAATTCACGTATACACATAAACAGGTTTTTTGGGGGAATTTATTGGGACATAAATGTATAACTTGAGAAAAGGGGGTCTAAGGAGTCTGTAGAAGGACATGGAAGTCCATAAATATGTGATCTAGCAAGGGTGGTAAAATCATCTATAACATATGTCCCCTAGTGTGTGAGGTCCGAGGGGTAACATGATGGCCGAAATACATTATATCCATCCTAGAAGTGGAGTAATGAATAACCAAGTGGAAGAACCAACCACTTATCAGTAAAATATAATGATAAATCTCTACATATGACTAAAAATATACATATAGAATTCTCGGATACATAAGATTACAATGGCCATGAATAGGCATGATATACAACTATCATGTGTGGTCATCGCCACGTACAATATACAATCAACAAGAACTCCATAGTGGATGAAGATATCTGATAATCTATTGGAATCTGGTCATGAGAGTTGGCATCTCATGAACACTGGAAAGATCAATGAGGTAGCATATGTGGGATGCCACAAATATCAGACGTCTTCTACGCAAACCACTACGAATACATGTCCTATGACATGAATAAAGGTGTCAGGGTTGAACATGATGGTCCATTGTCTGATAACCGGTCATTGATGTATAATGTTAACAGATGCGAGATATCCCACTGATATGATAATGGGAATCCAAGTACATAGTGCAATATAACAAGTGTGAATAGATGTGTTGAGGTTGAACACTTGAAAGAATCCATCGATCAAGGGACATTGAAGTATTCCCAAAACTGTTAATGGTGAGAGAACCCGCCATTGATGACTGTAATTCTCAAGGCACTCAAATGGACTCGAGACTCCTATTCCAAAATAAATGATATGGATTCAATGGAATGCAATCCGCTAGAAGGAGGGAATTAGAGCATCCCCCATCAACCAACATGAGGTACTCAGTAACACTGGATAATGTGGAAGAAATCAAATGAATAGGATGTGCACGAACCGGTCACTATACCAGGAATGGTCAACATGCAAAGTCAAGATAACTGAGTGGCCGACTTGGGCTAGAATTCGTTTGAACAAGAGCATAAGGAAAATGGTGTCTAAAATAGGAACCATAGACTGAACATGCAAACTGGGACAACTCTGTGACACATGAGGCATCCACAGAGGCTCCATAGGGACTTGAAGCATAACCGGTTGATGGAGAAAACTTAGAGTAACGAGTACATCTCCTAAAGTCATACTAATAACCCAAACATTGGATGTGATATACAATGCTTTGTTCGAAGAAGACATAAATCAACAACTTCCAAAGATAATATCATTTCTCATCTGATTTTTTATGTTTTATTTTTTTCGACTTTTTCATATTTGAATATATTGGAAATGATTAAAAAGTTCTTGTATTATACAGCTAGGAGGAGACGAGTGTTGTGGGAAATAAAACTAGTTCCAAGTAGTGTAACACACCTATGCTCAATGCAAGGAAGCATGAGTAGGATAAGGACACTCGGGGGAAGGTCTCCTCCCAGTAAGTGATGATCAAGCTCCAAAGGATATGTAAAAGGATCTACTTGGATAGGATTGAGACAAGCTCGGGCTACATGGATTATAACTCTGAATCAGGGAGCCGACATAAATCTCAATAAGGAAAGAAAAATGCATGAGATGCCATTACAACTTGATATACAAGGGAGTCCCTATGGGAGATTTCCAGTATAAAGTTCAAGAGGAGTATGAAACTCTTTCTCAAGGACATGGCGAGACTAATAAGGGACTCCCAAACCTAGAGGAGGAATCTTAGCATGGGTACCAAATTGGAAAACAACATCTAACTAGGGCACCCATGTATAGGAAATATCTACAACTTACATAATGTCACTTCTAATAGCAATATCAAGGTTCGGTGACACTACGAAGTGGGTTCGTACCTAGAGTTAAGGTGAAATGGTCATAAGGTAATGCATAATATAAGCAAATATGGAATCCTAACCTATATGCTAGTTCAAAATTATACCTATAATAGATACGAACGGGTCAAAGTCTTGATCAAAGTATGCTCAAATCAGGCCCCTACACCACAAAATTAGGCCAAACAGTCCAAAATAGTCAATAATGGTCCAAACTATAGTGAGGTGGGTAAAATTTTCAAAAAAATCTATGAAATGGTAAATAACTAATTTTTACCATACCATTTGGAGTTTTTACCACACATAGTGTTTTTGAACCATAAAATTGAAATGTTGATTTTGGGAGCTATGGTCCATGAAATCACAAACCATCTAGATCAGGTAATTCTTCATGCCATCCTCTTTCATTTTAATGATATTATTTTAATTTTCAGTGGATGAATTTTATTTTTAGGAAACCCCAAAATTGGTGTTTTTGGCCCACGCAAGAAATCACTTGATTTAGGCGTATAGGGCTCGATATATGTGGAAAATCCTTTGATTTACATGTATATATGCATCTATTTGATGAATAGTCACATATAAGGGTGAGTTTACCAATTTTTAAGGTGAAGACAAATGAGACGCTCAATTGTTTGTGCAGGATGGTTTTAGAGTGGCGTGAACACGAGCATGAAGATGTGGAAAGGGTTTTGCAAGGTGATCTAATGGCCCAACAATATTTGAGGGTATGCACTTTATATAAATTCTAGTGTCTTGGTAGCTTAAGATCCAAACTAAGACTACTCCAAATGTTGGTGGAATACTGGGATCCGGATGTAGAAACCTTCCAGATCGACGGGATGCCTCTCGGCCTTGAGGTTGAGGATATATACTTTATTATTAGACTATCCCATAGAGGAGAGGTATTCAATCTATGAGATCATGGGGTTGGAGGTAGCCTCACAATTGAGGAGTAAATTGCAGTTTACTACCTCCCAAACACAGAAAAGGTTGGGAGTCAGATCCCAATTAACTTGATCCAAAAAATTGGCCTCAAGGCCATACTACTAGCACTAGGAAAGATTGCAGGATCAACGTCCCTACACCAGGATGTCATACCATTGATGTTTTATGCAGTGGAATGCATGAGACACACCATTTATGACTGGAGTACCTTGTTTTTGGGTAACATGAAACAACAGTTGTCAGACTGCAAGATATGTAGAACGTGAAACTTTGGTTTTGCAAGCATGTTGAGTACATTCTTCTTTGAGCGTGTACCAGGGATAATCCTGATATTGGAGATCACTCCTCATGGTTCTCGGGATCCAACTCAACTGCAGTGGGAAAATGTGATGCATAGGCTACGAGGAGGGCGAGTGGCCACACACTACCCACCATACTTTTTATTCTGGTGGCGTAGGAAGATCATAGCTATAAATGACTAACCCTATGAGGGGATATAATTCCATCATGATCCTGACATGCTTATTCCATAGGGATATGTATACTGTGGCATAGGTAACAATCCCGACTCTATTTTGTTTTTGAATTATTTAATTTTTTTGTGTTTTTTGATATAGTGAAATAAAAAAGGCATGTTTTTGTGTGATGACATATATTGATATTGGTCATGTATATGCACATGTTGGACCTAGACATATAGAAGGATTCCCTCTAGATCATTGAAGGGGGAGAGGTGATTATATCATAGGTGTGGACACGGATCATATGCTCCAAAACATCCACACAAAATTTATCTGACTGACACACAAGGTGCCCATGGCACAAGTCAAGGACATTCTTGAGGATATGCATTGATAGGTGGTGGGTGTACCATGCACATGGGTTTGTCTCTTCAGATGGCTAGCTATAGCTATCATTTCTTATCATGATCAACACCCTACTCCATAGGATTAGAGGCCTAGATGTACTTTTTGTTGTATTGACCGTGTAGTATACTTTGGTGGCTCATAAGCCACATTTTTGTATCATGAAATTATGTATTATGACACCACATTTTTGGACTATATTTTGAATGAAAAAGACTTATGATGATCGTTTATTTATATTTACATGTGTAAATGTGATGTGAATGCTTCATTGTCTATGTATCAAATTCCAATCTAGTACGTAATTTGCATATGAATCAGAAACATGATTGTAATTTCTTGGAATGTGAATATATGTAGTGTTCTCAAATTTCCATTCTAACAAACTTACTCTCAAGAATATACATAAAAAAGTTGGATCTCAAATACAATACACGCCATTTAACTGTAAGACCACTAACTGCGAGTCAAGACGTACCTTAAGAGACCGAATACCATGAGATATGGCATCATGTAATAACTTAATCATGGCACTATATTCAACAATATTGTTTGATGAAGGTCAGAGACATACACCTCCTGAAGACAATACTTGACCCGTACAAGCATAAATTACCCAAGCAGCCGAAGATGAGTTTCGATTATGGAGGCTGGCATAGTTAGCATATCCTACATATACCAAAGAATCTGTCAACATTTTCCATAATAAACATAAGCAAGTCAGAAAAATCGATCACCACAAGAAAGACAAAACTAAACTATGCAATTGTACAATAATATACAAAGCATCATCCTCAGCTGATAATTACGCATAGTATCTTTTGAGATAGAGCCCATTTCTAGGCTCCGCCAAGGCTGTCCCTTCATAATCTACTAGCTCATGAGCACCTTTCTCTAATACCCGCTTGACCATGTAAGGCCCATGCCACATGGGATTAAACTTTTCCGGCCCTAACGGCTCACTCTCTTGGTCATACAAGAGGACCAAGTCACCTTCACTAAAATTTTGGGGATAGAAAGACTTATCATACTTGGTTTTAACGTGACGCCTATTTACCTCAAGAACCTCCAAGGAATCTCGATGCTTCTCATCAAGTTTCTCTAAGCATACCAGACGTTCTTTTAATGCAAAAGTCTATGGAAAACATTCCACGCCTAGCTTTAAAGAAGGGATTTCACATTTAATTGGTAAAATCAAATCCACCCCATACACCAACTAATATGGGAAAAAACCAGTGGCAGTCTTAATCATAGTTTGGTAGGTTCATAAAGAAGGATATAACATGATATGCCAATTGGTATTGCTTTTCATTATGGTTCATTATAAAATGTACTTAAGGGACTTATTCACAGCTTCAACATATTCATTTGCTTGAGGATAGTAAGAATAGGAATGCTCTTGCTTATATCCTAACTTCAAATATAACTCATCCATCATATTATTTTGAAAGTGCATGTCATGTTCAGTGATAATATCTCTCAAGATACCAAAATAGGTGAAAATATGATTGAATACGAAATGTGTGTATGTCGCACCGTTGACTTTAATAGTGGGCATAGCCTCTGCCCATTTCATGAAATAATCAACAACCCTTATGATATGATGATTCCCCCTTGCCGAATATGGCTTGAAATCCATAAAATAAACCCCCCACTTGGTGAAGGGACCAATGGTGATAATCGTATGTAACGAGGCAAGATGAGATCAAATGTTCCATGCAAACACTTAGCAAGGGTGGCACCGCTTGAGCGCATTAACAAAATATTTGAAGATCGACCACAAAAAATAAGCTTCTATGAAAATATTTTGAGTTGTAGAAAACCCAGATAAATGACCACCACATGCCCCTCCTTGGAAATCATTCATCTTAGACTCATCCTCTCCATGGGGTAAACATGAACATAAAATGGAATCAACCCCATGGTGATACAATTTGTCACTGATAATAAGGTAATTATTAGCTAAATGACATAACTGTCGATGCTCATCTTGTGAGAGGTGAGAAGGAACCTTCAAAGTTTTCAAATAGAAAATAATATTCCCATACAATGGTTTCATAGTTGAAATGAGAAAAATATGTTCATCAACGAAAGAGTCTTCATGAATCTCCCCTTCATCCAAACTAGGAAAGTATGATATGAGCTCCGTAAAAATCAATGTTTTCTTTGACTTTGCCGAAACAAACACGAGATATAATTCTTGAAAAATCATACTCCATTTATTATATTTCCCCCTTATCATCCGTCTAGTGAGGATGAATTGAAATGGATTAATGTGAGCCACAACCAAAGTTTGGAGAAGGAGTATGTAATGCCTCAAACATTAGACTACATGGACAGTATCTAGGGATAAATTCTCGACATGAGTATAATGAAGCTATGCATCAATGAGGTTTTAGCTAAGATAATATATGACATGCTCTTGGAGCTCCTCATCCTCTTGAACCAAGACCATACCAATCATCTCTTGAGACGCGAACACATATAATAAGAAATCACGGTTGTAGTCGGGTGGAGTAAGCACAGGGGTCGATGCTAAGGATTTATTTAAAGCATTGAAATATTCTTGGGCTCGCTCATCCTAGATAAATGACATGTCTTTCTTCAATAAGTGCATGAAACCCTTATTCAAATTGGAAATTTTGACAATGAATCTCCGCAAGAAGTTTTCCATCCATTTCAAACTATGAAGATGTATAATATTGCACAAGGAAGACAATTGAAGTATTGCCTCAACCTTTAAAGGGTCTACCCTAACTCCCTCCTTGGAAATGATAAACCCTAGTAAGCGACCTACTCTCATGCAAAAGATGCACTTTTGAGGATTTAACTGGATTTAATATCGATGACATCTTTCAAAAACCAAGCATAGATGGTTAGGATGATCCACTCTCAAATGAGAGTGAGTAGGTAAATCATCAAGATAAACTTCAATTATGCGCTTGAGGTCATGAAAAGCGAAGGTCATATCCCATTGAAAAGTAGCTCCATCATTTTTAAGGACGAAAGACATTTTTCTATATGCAAATGTATCCCAAGGACAAATGAAAGAGGTTTTATGTTAATCCTTGGGTTTGATCTAAATTTGATTATATCTTGAAAATCCATCCATAAATGAGAACACTCACTTCCTACACACTCATCCAAAATCTGATAAATAAATGGTGTGGGGAATTTATCCTTAGGACAAGCTCCGTTTAGGTCTCTGCAATCAATGCATACATGGATAGTTCCATTTTTCTTATCAATGGGAATGGAATTGGGCACCCATTCAATCAAGGGAATGATATAGATGAAGGGAACCTTAATAAACTTCTCTATCTTTGCCTTATTAGTGGGTGCTTTCCTAGGATTAACTGCACGCAAATGTTGTCAAACAGGTCTTTCATCTGGATAGGTTTTAATCTCATGTTCAACAATATGAGATTATATTCCCAACATTTCCTCATACGACCAAGAAAAAAAATCTCAAAATTATTAAAGACCTTGGTGTACACTTCAATCTCATCGAGGTAACAATATTCCCCAATGTACACATTCTCAATCTTTCCAGGATTTCAAGAAATGTTGATAGGAATGGTTGGTGACAAATTGGCCATGTTCCCTTCGGAAAACTTACTAGGAGCACCTAATTGGACCACGGGACTACAAAATTTCTTGCTAAGGATCTACCTATAGTAATCACACTCCATACTTTCAATCTCATGAAGAAAGTAATATCTATGATGTAACTCTCCCCAAGGTTGTTCTACACCAGATATAGCTTCAAGAATAGATTCATCTGTTGGAAAAATGTCATCGAAGTAGTCATGTGAGTGAGATGACACAAATTCCCAAGAAGGAATTGCATAAGGGTCTTCCTCCTCCGTCCGCAAAGACAAAGGAATAGGATCTACAACAAGACCAATATTATCTTGATAAGAAACCATTGTTGTATATTATGGCATGTCTATCTTGGCAGGTCTAGGGCCTTCATCTGAAGTGCTCGGAGAAGGGAGAGTCCACATATATTCCAAATGCAAAATGTGAAATGGAACATAACTCAACGATGATGAATATCTACCAAGACTGGAACCTATAGTAAGTATTGGTGCAGTACAACTGAAAGTTCCCATCAATGAAGGATACGTTCCCACCCCAACATTTTTAGTTTTGGGTTGAGAATTATCAATGACTGGGATTGTAGTGCCCAACGATTCTTTTATACTGGAATTATCAAAATATTTATGATCGAATATAACAATTCTCCCTTTGAAAGGAAAACAAATAACTCAAAAGAGCGACGACGTGACCTCTTTCATATTATAGATCTAGTTATAGCCCAGCAAAAGGTTATAGTCGAGGGGCGCATCAACCACCTCAACCTTGATTGTCACGTTCTTCCCTCCCAATTGGACCTCAATATAAGGAAGTATACCATGTGGCCTAAAATATTTCCCATCAAAAGTAGTCAACATGGTTCCATAATTTTCCAATGCAAGAGAGCCTAAGCCCTTCCAACAGGCTAAAGACATCACAAAAGCTGCAACACCTTCATTAATCATTGTGCGCTTGATGGTGTTGTTCATACACTCTATGTGCACTAAAAGAGACACATAGTAAGGTAAGAAAGGTTGGAATTCACGATTTTTGAATTTAATCACTGAGGAAGTGTTTGAATCAACCACCCCAAGAGTAGACAACAAGGCTTTCCTCTGTGAAGGGAAAGTTTGAATAACTTCTAAGGCGAACATCGCACAAGGAGTCTAACTCAAATCCTTGACAACGGAATAGTTGTATGCATATCGGGAATTGGATTTTTCCCCGAACACTTTAATACTACCTTAGGAATGCGAGGCAAAGCTTCAGGATTGTCAGTAGGTTTATCAATACACAAAGGGGTCTCGGGTGGAGAAATGTTTTTCCCAAGGTTAGGTTGCGACGAACCATAATCTTTAGCTCACATCACAACATTCTTGGCGGACATCATGTTGATGAAACCATGGCCACTTGCGGTGTTTGGCAAGTTTTGATTCCCATGAGAAGAACTTCCAAATTTCATGATCCTGAAATTCATATTTTCATTTTGTAGTAAAGGATCTGTCAACGCAGCTAGGATCTTTGCAATGAATTTTGAGGCATCTTCCATATGAGGGAATGAGTGAGTGAGGTGATATTCCCCACAAAGCTTGCAAGGGAACTTGGCCTTACGTTTAGACTTCATGTCCCCCCTAACATTACTATCTATCTAGTCATAATTAGCATTTCCATTCCTATTCCCGCCATTACATTTTTTCTTCCTTTTTTCTTATTCCTTCTGAGCTGTTGGTTTCCCTTTTGGTTTGATGATTGCATAAAATGTGCATCCTCCGTTTGAGAGGGATGAGATGAATCCATATATTGTCCCGAAGAAGGATGGCTAATAGACAAACTTTTCATTTCATTTGTACTGAGTATGTAGGTTTAGAACTTGCAGAGGAAACAATTCCATCGGCATGTGGCCCGGGTTTGAACTTAGGATCGAAATTGGACCACGGTGTGTTCGAAATAATCTTATATAAGAGCCCAGACTAGGTGTAAATCAAGTCTAGTTGTTGATCTTGAAAGATAGCATGTTCCTCATTCATCATTTTGGATGTGGAAACATCCTTTGCTCTATATGGAAATAATTATTTTAGGAACCACTCCAAAAGAAACTCTAGTGGAATGTCAACCTTAATCAATCACTTTCATTTATGCCACTCTTGAATATGATCAGAGATATGGGTGGATTTATCCTATTGAAATGTTGACAAGAGTTCAGTACCGACATCGTAACCCATGGGTAGCTGAAAGTGGTTGATAAAGGTCATGGCTAGGTCATTGAACATCCGATATGTGCCCCCGGGAAACTTTATATACCACTTTGCCGCAGGACCCGTGAGGGTGTGTTGAAATAGTCGTAAACAAATGAAATCATGATTCAATGAATTTGAAGAGCACCATAGGTGGAAATTCATAACTTTCTCACCAGGTTCCTCTCTAGTCTTACCTTCGAATTTTGGAATGTCTGAAGGAAGCTTGGTGGTAATGACTGGCCATGTGATCGAATCATGAGATACCATATCATTGGTCAATCTCAATCAGTCAGGAAAATTTAACGTTGCTAGGAAAGGGATCCTATGTTGTGCCATTTGGCTCCACGCTCGTTGATAGGACTTTTTCATGTAGGTCTTATTATTGTAAACACCATGTCCTTGGCCAATGGGATAATAGCCTCCTCCCACTTGACCCATGAAAGGGTACATAGGAATATTGTAATTCATAATACCTTGATACTTGTGTGCTACAAAGCCATAGTTGTAAGACTAATAAGAAGATTAATTCCGAACCCATAAGGTAGTACATAAGGAGGTATATCAGGTGTTACATACCCTTCTGAAAAATAAGGAGCCACATATCCTTGTGACACTATAGTGTGAGAAGACGCGGGAACAACAATGCTAGCAGTAGTACTCCAACCCGAAGGACCATGAGAGCTATGGGGCGAATGAATCATTAGAAATGAATTTGAAGGAATAGGTGCCGAAGACGATGGGGCATAGGATGAGATATAACTTGTGTTTCCAATGTTCACCTACCAAGGATCATTTCTGAGAATGGGGACACTAGTATTAGGGCTAGGTTTCATTTGTGAGGATCCTCCAACTACAGGGGTGGAAGGTACAATATGAATACTACCAAACCTATCTGCATGGAAAGGAATGGAATTGCCCCCATGTGTAGCACTAGGGTCAATACGAGATCCGATATTGGGTGACAGACTGATATTAGGAATGTTTGGCATGCCATAATTAAATGGGACAGTGCTAGAGGGTCTCGAATGAGTCTCACCGCTCGACATATGTGAAACATATCGACATTCAGTGTTTACATAGTATGGAAATTGTGATCATACATTATGTGATGTCCTAAACTCAAAGTGATCGGATTATTCTAGAGTCTCATATAAACTCTCAGGTATGTTCTTTGTCCCGAGGGTGGAGAAGGGGGATGCTCTGGGATCTTAGGCATATGACTCATGGTCAGATCTGTGTGTGAATCAAGGTTACTATCGGTCCACCTGGACTGTCTGGTTCTCTTCTACAAAGGAGCAGGATATCTAGAAGGAGGAAAACCTACTAAGCGTCAAGAATGGTGGAACTCCACTCCCAAATACACAATGACTCAATCAAAAGTAAAGATACTCAAGCTAATTACGAACCCTAAATAAATATATCATACGCAGAGCACACTCCTAAGAAAATATACAGCCAAAATGCAAGTATGTGAAGGGGAGGATAAGTGATCTCCTGAATGCAGCATGTAGGTATCGCCTAGGAGTGGTTTGAGACACCCATACACTACAAGCGAAGGTGTGTAATCAATTATAGTGGCCCTCATCTTCAATGCATAAGGAGACTATGTTGTCTGACCCCTACCTAGCTAGGACATTCACAAAATAACCTTTACAAGTACCCCCTGTGATACCTAGGTAAGGAAACTAAGGTCACCCTAGTATAACCAATGCTCAGTTGGAAATTCATAGGAGGGATCTACCATATGGGCGGGGTAGCAAATCTTGAAGCTTGAAAGCACCAATCGATACCTCAAAAGCCCCAATATACGAATAATATCCCAAAAATATCTCTGGCGCTCACAAAAAGTGGCCAGGGTCTATCCCAACCACAATCATGTATGGTTCCTCTTGCTTAACTCCTATGTAAGAGGAGCCACCTCAGAACACTAATTATACCAAGGATTTCACTCTCTCACCTAGACAAACACCTATTTGTTTTTTTTAGAAGTCTTGGATAATTTACTCCCAATGAACTATTCCAAGACTCTAAAACCTAATCCTTTTTATGTAGCCTATGGGAAAAAAATGTGTAATTCATTTTAAATTAATCGTTGATTTTAGTGGTTTTGATTACTCAAAGGGAAATGACCCTGAAACCAATGATTTTATGACTTAGTAGTGAAAGTAAATGTGCACACCTAACAAACAATGGCAAGTGCAATTTTTTTCTAAATGAAAAAATGGGGTATGCCACTACATGAGATGCATATTTTTCCTTCAAATGATAATGCAACCATTCCTATATGAAATCCTAACTATAACTTCAGTAAGAAAACTAGTGCAAGTACCATGCAAATGCAAAATGAAAAAAGGCATAAGTATGCCAAAAATCAAATATTTTTGTATTTTCGAAGTAAATTAGATGTAAAAGAAAAAAAGACTCTACTACTCTCAGACCTTGCACCAACTCTCAGAAAATAGTCAAGCAAGGAACAAAGATAAAATAAATCTAATGCACCAATCCCAAAACAAAAAGGAAACAAGATGACAAGACCAACATCTAACTAAAAATAAATAAAAAAGGGTCTCTGGTCAAAAATAGAGGCAGTGTACAGACACCAACAATATCAAGGAAGACTTAGCAGCACTCAAAATTCACCTAGAAACTCTCAATCGTCCAAATCAAACTCAAAATGGAGGCATACATGACTTTTCACAGAAAACCTGCGTATATATGCGACTATTCAAGAGAAACCCTCATGTATACACAACTGTGAATAAAAAACTTGCATACAAGAAGAAAGAGGGGGAAAATGATAAGACAAGGTCAAAATTACTTCAATAGGACACTAAAGGGAAAACCTACTTATGGACCCGACACAAAAAGTAATATAACATAGAGCAATTCAAGCACATTGTGCACCCATTCCCCAAAGAAAAAAGAAGGAACCTCCCCAATAGAGTGGCCTATTCTAGTATGGAGAGAAACTTCCTATGGTTTGGGGTGTACCACAATAGACTGAATGACATTAGAAACCAATCCATTCTAATATGCAAGAGAAATAAAGACATATAACACTAAGGGATATGAAGGGTACCTTATACTACTTCTTTGTACTACTTCCCAGACATCATTCTTTATAATGGATTGGTATTCCTCGACCATCGCATCAACCCACTCCCATTTTATTGTTTCTTCAATGCATGTCAGTTCTTTATCAACTAGATCACACATTAAATCCATATAAGTGGGTTTGACTTTGGCTTATTTCTTTCTCAGATGGTTCCTTCTGGGGCACCATGCATTTTTGCTTCTTCGATTACTTCACGATCCGAGGCAATTTTTCTCTTTTGAGAAATCATTTCACTAGGTAATTCTCCACGTGACTGAGGTTCTATCATATCATGATCCTTAGGCATCTGGACTTCTTCTTCATTCCTAACTGGTTTAGGACTTTCAATAGATTTGGGAGTTTCATGCTCTGCTTCATTTTCATTATATTTCTTTGTCTTCTTGAAGGTTCTATCTTTATCAAATGTGACATCTATGCTAATTTAAATTTGACGGTATCATGGGATATAGATCCAATAAGATTTTGATTTCTCACTATATCCTATGAACAATCTCTTCATTCCTGAAGGATCTAAATTTGTTCTTTTCTCCTTGAGAAGGTGTATGTATACAGGACATCTAAATATCTTTATGTGACTTATTTCAATATTTTCTCTAGAAAACATTCTTTTGGAGTTTTGTTCCCAAGGGAACTATGAGATATTCTATTTTGTACAAATACTATTGTTCTAGTTGCTTCTTCCCACAGGTACATTGGTAAATATTGATCATGTATCATAGCTTTCATAGCTTCCATGCTAAATCTATTATTTCTTTCTACCACACCATTTTTGTATTATAGGGAATTCTGAGCTCCATCTTAATCCCAACTTCCTTGCAGTAATCATTGAATTCATTTGATGTGAACTCTCCTCCATTATATGACCTCAATATATTTATTTTACTTTCAAAGAGGTTTTCCACTAGGGCTTTAGATTTCTTAAACCTTTCAAACACTTGATCCTTCTTTTTCAAGAAGTATAGCCAAGTCTTGTGGGAGTAGTCATTAATAAAAGAAGCATAGTAGACATACCCTTTTAATGAAGCAGTTTTCATTGGCTCGCATATGTCTGAGTGGATAATATATAAGATCCATTTTTATTTACTGTCACTTTTTTGATAAGGATTCTTAGTATTCTTTCCTTGTGCACATCCTTTTCACATTCCTTCATCTTCTATTTGAATTTCTGGTAGACTAGTCACAACCTTGCTTGCAATTAGTAGAGATTTGTAGTGAATATGAGCAATCCTTCTATTCCATAGCTCACATGGGTTTATGGTACTGGTTTCCAATGATGAATCTATATGTCCCTTAAATTTGTAGAGTCCTCCTTCTTCAACTCCAATTTATAATGCATCATCTATGGTTTTACCTTTTATCGACATGACAACTTTTCCATCCACAAAAGAAACTCTGAATCCTTTCTTGTATAAGGATGAAATGGAAAGAATATTCTTCTTTAGTCCTCGAACATACTGGACATCTTTCATCTTCATAGGATTTCCATAATCCAACGTATAGGATGCTTCTCCTATTTCTTTAATGGGATATTGGGAATCATATCCAAGCATTACTTTGTGTGGAGATTCCATTTCTACAAGGCATGAGAGTGAGTCCTTGTAACCTGTCATGTGCTTGGAGGCACCACTATCAACTAGCCATGTGTCATTTCGTGGTGATACTGATCATGTTAGAGAAGAAATTAATACATATACTTCACTAGATTCTTCATCCTTCTTTTCTTCTTCTTCAACTTCTTGATCACTATCTTCAGCAGCATGGGCCTAAAATATTCTCATATTTTTTACTCGTTCTTCTTTCACGGGAAATTTGATGGAAATGTGTCCCAACTTCTCACAAGTGAAGCATTCAAAATTTGAGAGGTCTCTCTTGGGCCTCTTAAATACTTGAGTCTTACGAGGATGGAAATGACTCTTCCTTTTTCCTTTGGTATGAGCTGTCAAGGATTGATCCTCATTGTAATTTATTTTTTCTTCTCTAGATTCTATCCTTTGTTATTCTTGAACACATTCTTCCCATAAATTTCATAATTTGGTTAGTTTCCTTCTTGAACAAATTCCTCGGATAAAGGATTCCCAATCTCTTGGAAGACCATTTAAGGTTTTCATCACAATTTCTGCCTCTTCAGCCATATCATCAATGGATTCTAACTTATCCTTGATTTGAGCTACTCTTGTAAAGTAAGACTGCATCATGTCTCACTTTTGAGTTCTTACACTTTTGAGTTGATTTCTCAGGGTGATCTTCCTATAGATGTTTCTTCCTAGAAATAAACCAGATAGAGCATCAACCATTTCTTTTCGAGTCTCACTTTAGGATCCTTGAGGAATCAAGTTATATTTTATTGAGTCAGCTATGATCATATCCTTCTTATACTTGGACCTGGATTCAGCTTCTTTTAGTTCTTTCACTTCTTCCTTTACAAATATATCTAGATCATTCTCTTGTAGGATGAGCATGATAATATACTTCCATGCTCTATATTTCTTAACACCTACAAGATTTTAATCCAACTTGGTATTCTTTGACATCTTTAATAGACTCAAAATTTCAAATGAAATAAGGAGGAATAGCACTTACTTGAAGAAAACAACTTATGACTCACCTCCTTTTGGATGACCTAGGGTTTGATGTAGAAAACCTAATTTTTTAGTTGGGATCACTAGTAAAGTTGAGTGAGGGATAATATGCACCTCCATAGGGCGAGGTATATTGTATTTTTTTTTCTAATATTTATGGTGGATTCTCAAGAAAACTAAAGCCCTAGTTTGTCCTGATAGTAGTAACTCGTCCAAAACTGAAACTTCTTGGAATTCAGTTCTGTCTTCACAAAAATATGTGCTCTATATCCCCAAGTTGAGAGAGCCCTCTTTTTGGGTTGATATTTCAAGGGATTTGTTGGTAGTAACACAACCCTAATTGTGTAGTGCTAACTTTCAGGGTGGATCTCATACCATGTTAAGTTTTCTTAATTTTCTTAGATGATATCTTAAAAAAAAATTGTCAATAGTAGATCAGTGAAAGAACAACAGGAAAATAAACATAAGAACATAAGAACACAAATATTTCCTCTAGGAAACCACAACAGAGAAAACCCCACAAAACTTCCTCCGTATAGAACTCAACCAGAGAAGTAAAAAACCCAAACAACTGATTCTCTCTTCTTTCTAGTGCACTAATATTTCTCTCTCTTGTAAATCAACTTGAGTGAGTGAGTGAAAATGAAGGGGAGTGCCTCCCTATTTATATTCTTCTCTTGAATTGACCTCTAACCTAACACGTTTAACTTGTCTAAGTGAGTAGGTCAACTTGTCTAGAAAGACACCAAAAATAGAAATTATTATATTGACACATAGGTACTATATACCCGATTTACATTCGAATGTTTACATTGATTCTTTCAATGAATCTAAGAAGACCAAACTCATCTCCTAAAGCAGTAACACAAACAATACATCTGGAATATCTTCCAAACTTACAATACTTTACCACTCTCTCTCTCTCTCTCTCTCTCTCTCTCTCTCTCTCTCTCCCCCCCCTTCCACTCCATTTCTCTCTCGTATTGACCCATATCCCTCCCAATACTTTTTCCTTTCACCCCCTCCCACGCCCACTCTCTCACTTATTATTCCATCAACCCCTATCTAGTGTTTTCCTACTTCCTTCTACCTTTCCCCCTCATTCACTAGCCCACTTTCTTTTATCTTGGCCTAGCTAACCTACTCTACTTTACCCTAACCTAGCACAACTCTACCCTAGCTTAATTCTCTCGTGTATTCTACCTTAATCTGCACTACCATTTTAACTTATATCCTACTAGCATTTCTTTCAGTGTCCTATCTTAGCTAAAATAATGTATTTTATCTTAAGATTATAATTTTTCAATGCCTTATCATCTTTACCTGAGCTAACCTTACATTAGGCCTATTACTAGTTTATCCTACCCTTATCTTAAGTTATGGTAGCCTAAGCTACCCTAACCTACGGTTCTCTTGCTTTTCCTATGTTATCTTACCTTAACCTATGGTGTCCAAACCTAATAGTAACCTTTATTAACTTACCTTAAGTTTAAATTAACCTAACTCAATATATATAATACAACTCATATTTGTTTTCCGTTTCTTTGTGATAACCTATAATGACAATACAAATTTATTAAATAATTTTAAACATGTTTATGATAAAACATAAAGATAAATGTACACAAGATCAAATTCTTAGCATACATGTAAAAAATGTATGTTCTATATATTATAAAAACAAATTATTATATAAATAATTAGATATTAAAAAAATATAATAAATAAACGTTTAAGAAACAAAGTTGGTACACAAAAATAAATAAACTAAATGATTACCTAATAAATCCAATCCAAATGCCCATATGCAAACTTGCACAATATACTCTAGAGTCTAAACAAACTACATCATATATACCAAGTACATTTTAAAAAGCGTAAATACATTAAAGAAAACGTAATTTTATGCATTTAAAATAAATAAATCAAATATTGGAAATCCATTACCGAATCTCCAAATTACACAAACAAGTCAACAAAATAAAATTTGTATGTATAAACTCGGTAAATGTACAGAAACTAAAAGATCCTAAATATACACAGTACTACATATGCTGTAAAGATGCATAAAGTCTTGTATATTTTCAATAAAGTTGTACTTTAACAATAAGAAACAAACATATATGTGTCCACATATAATCTTAAGCTTTCCATTACTTGTAATATACCCCTTAAAAACTCATTGACCATGGGAGCCGAATGATAAGAAAGCAAAGAAAATAAATCAGGCACGCTAGATAAAAATAAAAATAGGTTGGAAAATAAGTAACATATCTTTGGCGGGCGAGTTGGAGATGACATGACTCTTTCATCCAAATGATAAACTCCATCCCTCGATGGCATTTTTATACATAAACTCCATCGCTCAATAACATCGATAAAACTTCCATATACACACAATATGCAAACTGCCAAACCCTCTTAACGTGAGCCTGATGGCTCTGTCTTGATAACAAATGGCCAACGAAAATAGACAAAAAAAAATGGTACCTAAAATGAAAATTGATTCCGGGGCAAGGGTTGAAGAAGCAGGAAGCACATCTTGTAAAGCACGTGTACTATATTTCACCCCACTTGGACTCCACCCTCCCTTCAGCGCGCCATCGATGTGGAATCTCAAGAACGTAACATATTGGAGTTCCAATTGTTATTGGTTCATAGCATTCATAAAACTTCTTGATACAAGCAATATACAAATTTTCAAACCCTCTAAAGTGAGAATGATCGCTCTGTCTTGATAGCAAGAAGCAACAACCATTGACAGAGAATGGTAACTAAAATGAATTTTGTTTCCCAGGCAAGGGCCGAAGAAGCAACAATGACCGGCTTCTAAAGCACACATTCACCTCGTAGCTAGGACTCCACCTCCCCTTCAGTGCTAGGGAATCTCGATAACATATTACACTTCCATTTGTTATGGTCCATATCGACCCGGGTTAAGTGACAGATAGGTACGTGGTCTGCTGTTAATGGTTTACTTGAATACCCTTCCAGAATCTCGAATTGGTTATAGAATGGTTGTTTCTTCATCCTCGACCTAGGTGAAGTCACATGTTATAGATAATGTAGTGCTCTGTCTGCCGGGCAGAGCACTAAGTCCTATCCAAAACAGTGAAGATAATATCTATTTCAAATTCAGATTTTTTCATTTAAATTTTTATGCAGTAAGGAGATAGTTCATCAGTAGAATACCTCGAATTACTTCCGCTCTTGAATCCTGCTTCTGCTTCTGCTTCTGCTTCTGCTTCTGCTCCTGCTCCCACCTTTCCCTCTCTTTCTCCTGAAGGAGCCTTACTTCCAGCTCTGATTTTCCACCCTGCTGACCAGCAGGTTTGTTGGCCCTAGGAAACCGATGGGTTTCCTAGCCCCCGAGCCCACGTACCAATAAAAGCGACAGCAGCCTCCTTCACTCAGAGTACAAAACAAATCTGCGTGGAGTAAATCCCAAAAATTTCTCCCTTCTTCCTCTCTATTCTTCCATAAAAATTTCTTCACTCCCGTTCTTCCGTAAAAAATTTCCTCCCCTTGTTCTTCTGTAAAAACTCCCTTATACCTCCTTCACTCCACCGCCTTCCTTCCCCCATCGCCCTTCTTCCACCGCCCTTTTATTAATTTATGTTATTTTTATCCTTGGGCAGTGTAATTAAATTTTGTTTGACATGTGTTATTTTTATTGAATGGTACGTGTTATACCACCTAACCAAATGCCCTAGAAATTTACCTAATGTGGTTTACCTAAGTTTTATACTGAGCGGCAAGGTAATGATAATAATAATTTGTTAATTATTATTTATTAATAACTAAATAATAAATCTTTAATAATTAACCTTAATAATTATATATATTTAATTAAAAGCACTTATTAATAATCATTAATTAATATGGGGCATTACATACACCCACCCTTCAGGAAACTTCGTCCCGAAGTTATGGTCAAACATAGTGATACTAGGTACATTTATAGGTTTAAAGCAATTCACAATTACTTAGTTAACCTATCAACTATTTAAATATTTCATACTAGCGTGCATGTGTGAGGTGTGCATGCATGGCCAGTACATGCACAGGCTGCACATGTACTATAGCAAAAACCCCTAAATTCTAATTGATACAATAATATTTCACACAACATGACCCATATATAGATATAATATGATTTCTTGTGACTTTTGGAGTTATTTAACAATTATGTTCTTATTAGTTAGTCAGTTAAGATTGGTACCTACCATCACTACTTCCAGTATCATAATTGTCCAGCATTCAACCATAATAACTAAGATGTCCACCCATCCTAACCTACATCTGCATCCTCCCTATCCTTCCTCTGCTAGTATAGAAGTGGATGTCGGCTTCACCGACCTGACCACATAAGAACCTAAGAGCGATAGCGTCGGCTGAACAGCGGACCTAGCCTCTCCTAGCAGGCATCCGACCGTCGTCATCACAACAACATGGGGAGCGTGTCTCAGCACGTCCCTCCCACGACCTCGGGTACCCGACCGTCGTCATCACAACAACATGGGGAGCGTGTCTCAGCACTGCCCTCCCATGACCTCGGGTATCATAAAAACATAGGGTGGAACACATCTATCCCTCTCAACATCCTGGGTCTATATACCCTATCAAAACATACTTTGCTGCTATCCAGTTTATTGGTACGTGTCATCGTATCAGCATTTGGCAATAAGGCTCTTCTTCAAGCTATGTATTGAGTCATACTTGCATCACATACTCGGCTATCACATAGCCCCTATACCCTGCAGGTTAGCACTATGCAAAACATGCATTCATAACACATTAAATCAATAGCTAGTCCATTATCATTCACATTATTTCCTTTCATCATAAAATCACAAAATAAATCATATCATGGATGGGTACCCATGTACCTCATCATATATATCACATCATATCAAGGATTACTATCAACTATGTGTTTTAGTTATGAAATAAATGAATCTGATGACGACTACTGCATGATAATCGCATAAGCACAATACATTCATATAAATGATAAGCATCATAACATCATAATCAAAGCATCTACATAGGCATGTTAATTGTCATAACATCATGATCAAAGTGTAGTATAAGCAAGATGATATCATAATATCATAATTAGAGCATAATCCTGCTAACATCATAACATCTGTAAATAATCACATATAACCTGCCAAAACATAGTTCATGAAGTATAGTTGAGCCCAAATATAATAAGTAAATACACTGTAATAAGTCTGAGTGATAAATATGCCGGAGTCAAAATATGGGTATTACATACACCCACCCTTCAGGAAACTTCGTCCCGAAGTCATGGTCAAAATAGTGAGGGAAAATTTCGGTGCATAGTCTCTGTGTCATCCCAGGTAGCAGATCCCGGGCTATACTTGTCCCACTGGACCTTGACTTAGTCCACGTGTCGACTACGGAGCTGTCGAACTCTATGATCCAGTATACGTAATGGTTCGGCCGTGAAGATTCCCTCGTCCGAGACTTGCAATTCCTTCCAATGAATCTTGTGAGACTCATCGGCTATGTAATGTCGCAATACTGAAAGATGAAATACATTATGAGTCCTATACAAGTGGGGTGGCAGTGCAAGACGATAAGCTACCGGTCCGATTCTCTCCAGAATCTCGAATGGCCCTATAAAGCGAGGGGACAACTTGGTCCCCTTTCCAAACCGAATGGTGCTTTTATTCGGTCGGATGCGTATAAATACACAATCCCCTACCTCATAACTTCTATCAGTTCTGTGTGCATCAGCATAACTCTTTTGCCTATCCTGTGCTTCTTTGAGCCGCTTCCTGATCTGTACCACTTGCTCTTCCATCTCCTGAAGCAACTCAGGCCCTACTAAAACACGATCCTCCAACCTGTCCCAACTGAGTGGAGTCCTGCAAGGTCTCCCATATAATGCCTGGTATGGAGGCATACCAATGGAGCTATGATGACTATTGTTATAAGCAAACTCTACTAGAGGAAGATATTTCTCCCACTGTGTCTGCTGATCCATAACATACATCCTAAGCATGTCCTCCATTACCTGATTCACCCTCTCTATCTGCCCATCTGTCTCGGGATGATATGCTGAGCTCGAGTTCAGCTGGGTTCCTAATGCTGACTGCATGCTTGTCCAAAATCTAGAGGTAAACTTAGGGTCTCGGTCAGAAATTATCTTCTTTGGAACTCCATGAAGGCGTACAATTTCGTTTATGAATACCCTTGCTACATCTGTCACATCATAGGTGTCTCTCACTGGAATGAAGTGGGCACTTTTGGTCAGTTTGTCGACCACTACGAGTATAGCATTATGTCTCGAGGATGTGAGGGGCAATCCCACAACGAAGTCCATGGAAATGACTTCCCATTTAGTCTCAGGATTATCATGAGGCTGCAAGAGACCGGCTGGGTGTCGATGATCTGCCTTGACTTGCTGACATTCTAGGCATTTCGAAACAAAATCTACTACGTCGCTCTTCATAACATCCCAGAAGAAGAGTTTCTTCATGTCTGCATACATCCTCTTGACTCCAGGGTGCGCACAATAATGCGCCCTATGGGACTCTCTAAGGATTGTTTCCCTGAGACCACCTTCTTTAGGGATATACATCCTCCCTTGGTACCGTAGCAACCCATCTGCCTCAATATGGTACCCATGATACTTCGACTCACATTTCTTCCCACCTTGAATATCCGAGGTTACCTTGATATACCAACCATCTCCCAAGAGTTGTTCAAGCACTTTCTCCTTCAAATCCTCTCTCAAGGGGATTAAGGAGAAAATTCTCGGCCTTCGGCTTAGAGCGTCTGCCACCACATTCTCCTTCCCTTTGATACATGAGATACCAAAGTCATACTCACTCATGAACTCACTCCATCGTCGTTGCCTAGCATTTAGATCCCTTTGTGTAAAAATATACATCAAACTCTAATGATCTGTTTTAAGTGTGAAACTTCTGCCAACCAGGTAGTGTCTCCATAATTTTAGTGCCAGCATAACTGCTGCCAATTCCAGATCATGGGTGGCATATTGCTCCTCATGAGGCTTCAACTTACGAGATGCATAAGCTATTACCCCACCTTCCTACATCAGAACTGCTCCTAACCCTTGCTTCGAGGCATCAGTACATACCATGAAGTCTTTATCCATGTCTAGTACCCGTAAGATTGGTGCACTCGTCAGCAATCTCTTTAATTTAGCAAATGCGGCATCACATTCAGTGGTCCATTCATATCTGATTCCCTTTCGCTGCAAGGTGGTGATGGGTTTTGCAATCTTGGAGAATCCTTCCACAAATCTTCGG
>LPNX010495656.1:0-39804 GCA_001517045.1 Pseudotsuga menziesii | reverse complement strand
ATCACCATCAACATTGTGAACATCATCATCATCATCCTCATCATCATCACCATCAACATCATCATCATCATCCTCATCATCATCACCATCAACATCATCCTCATCATCATCCTCATCATCAACATCATGAACATCATCATCATCATCATCATCATCATTACCATCAACATCATGAACATCATCATCATCATCCTCATCATCATCATCACCTTCATCATCATCATCATCCTCATCATTATTGTCACCATCAACATCATGAACATCATCATCCTCATCCTCATCCTCATCCTCATCCTCATCATCATCATCATTAACATCAACATGATCATCATCATCACCATCAACATCATGAACATCATCATCACCATCGTCGTCATCAATATCGTCATCATCATCACCTTCCTCATCATCTTCATCATCATCACCATTGCCATCATCATCATCATCAACATGATCATCATCTTCATTATCTTCCTATTCATCTTCATCATCATCATCATCATCACCATGATCATTGATCATCGATCATCATCATCAACATCGCCATGTTCATCATCATCAACATCATGAACATCATCATCATCACCATCATCATCATCCTTATCATAATCATCACCATCAACATCATGAACATCATCATCATCATCCTCATCACCATCATCATCATCATCACCATCATCTTCATCATCATCACCATCAACATCATGAACATCATCATTCATCATCATCATCATCATCATCATCATCACCTTCATCATCGTCATCATCATCATCATCATTCATCATCATTCATCATGAACATCATCATCATCATCATCCTTATCATAATCATCACCATCATCATCATCCTTATCATAATCATCACCATAAACATCATGAACATCATCATCATCATCATCATCATCATCATCATCATCATCACCATCATCTTCATCATCATCACCATCAACATCATGAACATCATCATCATCATCATCATCATCACCATCATCTTCATCATCATCACCATCAACATCATGAACATCATCATCATTCATCATCATCATCACCTTCATCATCGTCATCATCATCGTCATCATTCATCATCATTCATCATCACCATCAACATCGTGAACATCATCACCATCAACATCATGAACATCATCATCATCATCATCATCCTCCTCCTCCTCATCATCATCATCATGAACATCATCATTCATCATCATCATCATCATCATCATCATCACCTTCATCATCGTCATCATCGTCATCATCATTCATCATCACCATCAACATCGTGAACATCATCCTCATCCTCACCATCAACATCATGAACAACATCATCATTCATTATCATCATCCTCATCATCATCATCATTCATCACCATCAACATCATGAACATCATCATCATTCATCATCATCATCACCCTCAACATCATGAACATCATCATCATCATCACCCTCAACATCATGAACATCATCATCCTCATCCTCATCATCATCCTCATCATCACCTTCATCATCATCATCATCATCATCACCATCATCATCCTCATCATCAACATCATGAACATCATCATCATTCATCATCATCATCATCATCATCACCTTCATCATCGTCATCATCATTCATCATCATTCATCATGAACATCATCATCATCATCATCCTTATCATAATCATCACTATCATCATCATCCTTATCATAATCATCACCATCAACATCATGAACATCATCATCATCATCCTCATCGTCATCATCATCATCATCACCACCACCATCATCTTCATCATCATCACCATCAACATCATGAACATCATCATCATTCATCATCATCATCATCACCTTCATCATCGTCATCATCATCATCATCATTCATCATCATTCATCATCACCATCAACATCATGAACATCATCATCATTCATCCTCATTGTGTGTAATTTATTTAAGTTTACTTTCTCCGTATAAATTGGTTTTTGGATTACTAATATAAAATGATGAACTAGTATATCTTTTTACTTCATAATCTATTTTCAATTATTTATTAATAACTAGTCATGAAACACGGAACAAAAATCTATT
Source organism: Pseudotsuga menziesii (assembly GCA_001517045.1). Classification (NCBI taxonomy): domain Eukaryota; kingdom Viridiplantae; phylum Streptophyta; class Pinopsida; order Pinales; family Pinaceae; genus Pseudotsuga; species Pseudotsuga menziesii. The sequence continues at coordinate 37,738 of LPNX010495656.1, read as the reverse complement.
TAGTTGATATTGTAATTACGTTTAGCCGTGCACCCACCCCATTAATTGTGATTGACGATATCGTGTGCGTGTTTTGGTTATACAAATCGTGTACGCATTTTTACTGGTCAAATCACATGCGCGTTTTGGTACTGTTAAAACAGTGAATTGTCATTGTCCGACAGCAACTTCACTGCGTGTTTCTGAAAATTTCAATTAGTGCGAAATATTTTTCAAGAGCACGAGCTTTCCTTTGAAAATACTCACAATCTACACCATATCCATCATTCTTTTTGTTATGCAGGTGCAACATTGAGGACATCTTCCATGGTTGAGGAGCACACATGATAAGATATCATGCTTCAATGTCATTTCATGGTGATGGTGGATATAACTTTCATTTGCTTATTATTCAAGAGAACCAAAGGTAAATTTTCCCATTCATTATTGTTTTGATGGGAAATATGAACAATTGAGAAGGAAGATTGAAGCACCTTGAAGGATTAATAGTTATATTAAAGCAAGTTAAAGGTTTGGAAGCTTGTAATTGAGGAGCAACAAAAACAAACTATATTGACATTGATCATTGTGGTGATGGGGAATGTATGTAACCGAGGAAGAAAATTAGCAAGGAAGAAGAGACCTCAAGAAGTCATCGAAGAAGCGAAAGAAAAGAAAAGAATAGACATGATAAATCAGAGGCTTTCTTTGGAAACTAATCCAAATCCAATTATAGAGGATACAGCGGTTCATCCTATTAATCCAACACAAGAAGAAATTCTGCATTCACTAGAGGGACCATCTCAAGACGAAGCTCATGAAGAGGTAGTGTACATGGAACCTACTGTTGAAGAAGAAAATATTAATCGGACCATCGATGAGGATGTTGGACTTCCACCATCCAACTACCAGGAAGAGAGTGAAGGACAACAATTTGCTACTGAAATGCCAGAGCGTATTGTTGATGCACTAGATGATACAAATCCAACCGCCTTACCTCCATTAGAAAGCACACGTCGAAGAAATCCGAAGCGCATACAAGTTGATGAAGGACTCCTCAATTCCATTGAAGGTACGCTGTCTAAACATAGTATTGCTTATCAAACTAAACAAATACTAAATAAATATTTTGATTCTAAATGTGATGGAGATAAATGTATATTATTTTTATCATTGTTAAAATATAGGGGCATGAATATTGTTAGGAAATCATTAGGGATAAAGATGATAAAGGCTTTTGGACCAAGTTCTCATATAGTTAAAAGCTTAGTAGATGCCTTTGGTAAAATTGGTAAGAACACACGGTCAAAGGACCGCAATGCGGCTTGTCATGTGTTGTCACAAGCAATTGTGAATAAGAACACCAGGGTCCTTGGTTTTCTCAAGCCTACATTTAAACTAGTTATATTGAATGTAAAAACCCTCCATAGGTATTCTATTAGAAGAGAACATCTCGACGCAACAGCCCAGACAGATTTTTGGGCCTTTATTGGTCGATTGCCACGTCGTGACATGAAGCTAGTTGATGCAGTAAAGGGACTAGTGCAGAGTTTTTGGCATGATCACACAAGGCCTTCTTCAAACCAGAAGGATGTACTAAAACTGAGAAGGGGTTCAAAGGACCGTGAACCACATATTAAGCATCTTCTTGATATAACACAGACAAAACTATACAAGAAATTTAGGAATGAACATAGACAATTGAATTTGGGGCAAAGATCTTTTGAGAAATGTAAGCCCTGGTATGTTAGAATAAATACTCTTCGTAACACTTGTTGTTGTAGATACCATGTAGAATATGAATATTACTATGAAACATTTTTGTACATTCGTCGTGTGTTGCATACTAACCATGTGCAGGATTGCTCCTTGACAATACCACGGACCTCATCAAGAGAATTCATTCATAGTATCATGTGCAATAGGCCTGAGGGGCAAACTTACTATGCAAAATCCTGTTTGGATGGAACTTGCTCCAACTATACTGGAATGGCATTATTGAGCCAATGTTTGCACAAGACTGGAGACAATGAATTTGGGAATATGGTTACAGACATGAAAAGTTTCAAATATATCAGCTATGAAATAGTCCCAGGGAAAGAAAGCAAAAAAATACAATTGGTGACATCTCAGGTACATGCATTTATCTATAAATTTATGTTCAGAACAGTTGCATTTCATTCCTTACTTACAAAAAAACCTGATATTGAGATCATTTTGTGTCAACAGGTACAAGTTACTATCTTTGTCAAGGAATTTATTGAAAAGATACGTCAATATGTTCAGCATGTCCACTTGGCACGATGGCAGGATGAGAAGTTTAGAATATGCAGAGATACATTTTCTCGTGGTACTATACTTTCATTTGTTGATTTTGCCGAAAACTACACTCTGCAACCTCAAAATGAGATCCAAAGTCAGTATTATCACTCTGAGCAGGCTTCCTTGATGGTGCATATCACATATAGGCATGGCTCAAACAGTAGTGAAGAGCAAACAGAAATTCTAAAGGAATATCACTTCTACATAAGTGATGATAGGTGCCATGACTTCTACTATGTACGTCATTGCTTCATCATGTTCTATGATCATTTGAAGGGTAGGAACATACAGATGGATCAACACTGGATTTGGTCTGATGGATGTGCTGGTCAGTTCAAAAATGCACGCATATTTCAATGGTTGTGTTCATTGCATAAAAACTACAAAGTTCCACATATGTGGAACTATTTTGAGACTGGGCATGGTAAAGGAGAGCATGATGGAGCCAGAGCATGTGTCAAAACAGACCTACAAATAGAGGAATTGAAATTATCTACAATATCTACTATTCAAAATGCTCAATCTATAGTCAGGTGGTGCACGTCAGTAATGGGAGAGGAATCAGCTATGCGAGCAGAATCCACAAGAAAGAGACATGTGGAGAGAATTTTTTGGTAGGTGGTAGACATAGATCATTCACATGCATGGGAATGCAATACTATTCCTGGCACTCATGGCTTTCATTCGGTTCGAAGTTCTGATAACCCAGTATTTGAAATTTGGACCAGAAAACTCACTTGTTTTTGCTCGCCTTGCTGTGATGGTGACTGGGATGTGTGTGAATCATTGGATTGGGTTGATGGATAGGATCGCATATCACTTCCACTTGATCAGTGTGCAATTGTTGAGTTAACTCCATTGGAAGAAGACCAATTTTCTATTTCTATAGATTTTGATCATGTATCCGACCTTGTACAACCTGGTATGATGCATTTCCTTAACATTTTTTTTGTTAAATTTATGTAGTCTTGAAACTCACATTAATGGCCTTGTATCACATGAAAAATATTTGATCATATACCTACAATCATACTATTCAGGACACATATACGCAGTGGTTGCCTCAAACGATAGTGAATGGGGTGGTGATTACTGGTTGGAACGATGTATAGAGGGAAAGCAAACCCTCATTATGTCCATGACTGATGATGAAAACAACCACTTCCCCACTGGGTCTATGGTTGTTAAAGGTGAATACCTTACACATGACAACAATGTAAGAAAGAAGAGTGGATATGTTTATAGGGATTACAAACCAGGTGCAAGTGTGTATCACTTTACCAAATTAATCATTGGTACAAGCCTCCAGGTACGAACAATGCCTAGCAAAAATTCATCGAAGGTACACTACTTCTTACCGGATACAGAGCATGAGAGACTAATGGAGACCATCGTTATAAGAGATGATCCGGAGGGCTTGATTTTATGATAATAGGTGGGATCTAGCATGATGAGGTATGTATCATAATTTAAATTTCCCCATGTATGTTTCTTATGAATATGTCAATTTTGTGTTCTTGATATGCAAAATTTTCCATAATGTTGTTTATAAATATGCCAAAAGTTCTCTTGTATGTAAATTTAATGAACATGCCTAAGTAAAGATATGGTGCGTTATAGTCCATGCATGATTATTTAATCCCATTTTAGTATTATTATAATATATTATTTAAAAAAGAAATAATTATGTTAATACCATCAAACCGTACCTACACTAATACATGACCTTATGTTTTGAGGGATATATATATTAAAAAATTTGAAGCAATCGATGTGTACAAAGACAAGCCCTTCTTTGTAATTGTTCAAAATTTTGTTAAGAAATCCCATCATTTAAGTCACTTGCACCGATGAGAAAACAATGCAATATAATTTCCCAAAAAAACAAAATATTGGTTTAAAAACTTGAATTTCATGTGGTCATACAAAATATCCATAGATAGGAATTATATATTTTGAAAGCTTATTCAATTTTCTACATTTCATCTTCTTTCAACATATTCAAATTTACTGTGTAAATACCTTGAATCGTCCCTCCAAGACAATAGATTGTTGGTTTTCCATGTTTGTATTTCCATTGACATGTCCTGAGAGACCATCATTAACTTTCATTCACCCAAACTCTTCAACTAGGTGTTATGGTCAAAATGGAGGTCTATCACATCCTAGAGAGTAACAAAAGATGAAGAGACCCAAAGAACAACTAGGGATCATGTTTGAGTATCAAATACCTATTGGAATTGTCAATCTATGAATGCTAATTTCATGTGTTTATGTACGAAAAATCTATTTTGATTGACTATAGATATGAGAGTTGAAAAATGTGACTGAACAATAAACTAAAGCAATCAAATATACCCCTTAGCATGTATACTAAGTAACAAATAATGAAAACACCTTCATCACCTTCATCATCATCATCATCCTCAACTTCATCATCATCATCACCATCAACATCATCAACATCATCCTCATCATCATCATCATCATCCTCACCTTCATCATCATCATCACCATCAATATCACCAACATCATCCTCATCATCATCCTCACCATCAACATCATGAACATCATCATCATCACCATCAACATCATGAACATCATCATCATCATCCTCACCATCACCATCAACATCATGAACATCATCATCATCATTCTCATCATCGTCCTCACCATCAACATCATGAACATCATCATCATTCATGCTCATCATCCTCATCCTCATCATCCTCATCATCATCCTCACCATCAACATCATGAACATAATCATCATTCATCATCATCATTCTCATCATCATCATCACCATCAACATCACGAACGTCATCATCATCATGCTCATCTGCATCATCATCATCACCTTCATCATCATCATCATCCTCACCTTCATCATCGTCATCACCATCAACATCATTAACATCATCCTCATCCACATCATCATCATCCTCACCTTCATCATCATCATCACCATCAACATCATCAATATCATCCTCATCATCATCCTCACCATCAACATCATGAACATCATCATCATCATCCTCACCATCACCATCAACATCATCCCCATCAACATCATGAACATCATCATCATCATTCTCATCATCATCCTCACCATCAACATCATGAACATCATCATCGTTCATCCTCATCATCATCCTCACCATCAACATCATGAACAACATCATCATTCATCATCATCATCCTCATCATCATCATCACCATCAACATCATGAACATCCTCATCCTCATCCTCATCCTCATCCTCATCCTCATCCTCATCCTCATCCTCATCCTCATCATCATCCTCATCATGACCATCAACATCATGAACATCATCATCATCATCCTCACCATTAGCATCATGAACATCATCATCATTCATCATCATCATCCTCATCATCATCATCACCATCAACATCACGAACATCATCATCATCATGCTCATCATCATCCTCATCCTCATCATCACCATCAACATCACGAACATCATCATCATCATGCTCATCATCATCCTCATCCTCATCATCATCATCACCTTCATCATCATCATCATCATCACCTTCATCATCATCACCATCACCATCACCATCATCTTCATCACCTTCATCATCATCATCATCATCATCATCATCCTCATCATCATCATCTCCAACAACATCATGAACATGATCATCGTTGTCCTCATCATCACCATCAACATCATCAACATCAACATCATGAACATCATCATCATCATCATCATCATCAACATCCTCATCCTCATCACCGTCAACATCATGAACATCATCATCATTCATCATTATGAGTAATAGGGTTCTTTCATTCCTTCAACAATATAATATCTATTATGTGATAATTCCCTTTAGACAATGGCATTTTGCAGGGAAATGCATGCAACATGTGTAAGTAAACACAAAGTATATGTGGGTGGAAGCAATATTTTTCCTTTTCCCAGTACCCTAAAGAAAAATATCGAGAGTGTAACCCTTAACCTAATAAGTTCTATAATATGCATGGTGTAGGTTTATATCTATAAACAAAAGCTATATTAAAGCAAAACCAATGTTTTTAACTCAAAATTTAAATTATACTATTGATGCAACATGTTAACACTAGTAGATGTGCATATTTTTCCCGAGATGCCACTTGGCATGCATGGACTATAACGCACCATATTTTTACTTAGGCATGTTTATCAGCCAAACTTGCTAGGGTTTCGCTCAGTAGGGGACAATGCAGTCATGCCAATGAGGTCCAAAGCTGGAAAGCCACAGATGGTGGGGGTGTGGTTGGCATTGCCATATTTCCTATGCCCAAACACACTAACAGGAGTTGACAGAATTCAAAATTTCCGCTCTGTGAGGTTTTTTGCGCACCGGGACCAAGTCCACTAGGTGTCCCTGAATGGTATCTGGAGGTGACCTGCAACTCGCCATAGATCGATGCTCGAGCCTCCGATCGACAAACCATTTATTCCGTTGGATTCGTGACGTGGGATTTTAGCTAGGGGGGGCCTCTCCCTCCTGTCCATTTCCCGGTGACCTCCATCTACGGTGGTTTCTGAAGCTAGGGTTTTGCTCAATAGGGGACAATGCAGTCACGCCAACGAGGGCCAAAGCTGGAAAGCCATCGATGGTGGGGATGCGGTTGGCATTGCCATATTTCCCATGCCCAAACACACTAGCAGGAGTTGACAGAATTCAAAATTGCCGCTCCATGAGGTTTTTTGCGCACCGAGTCCAAGTCCACTAGGTGTCCCTGAACGGTATCTGGAGGTGACCTGCAACTCGCCATAGATCGATGCTCGGGCCTCCAATCGAGGAACTGTCGATTCTGTTGGATTCATGAGATGGGATTTTAGCTAGGGGGGAGCCTCTCTCTCCTATCCATTTCCCGATGACCTCCGTCTACGATCGTTTCTGAAGCTAGGGTTTCACTCAGTAGGGGACAATGCAGTCACGCCAACGAGGGCCAAAGATGGAAAGCCACAGTTGGTGGGGATGTGGTTGGAATTGCCATATTTCTCATGCCCAAACACACTAGTAGGAGTTGACAGAATTCAAAATTGCCGCTTTGTGAAGTTTTTTGTGCACCGGGCCCAAGTCCACTAGGTGTCCCTGAACGGTATCTAGAGGTGACCTACAACTCACCATAGACCAATGCTCGAACCTCCGATCGACGAACTGTCGATTCTGTTGGATTCGTGACATGGGATTTTAGCTAGGGGGGGCCTCTCCCTCCTATCCATTGCCCGATGACCTCCATCTATGGTGGTTTCTGAAGCTAGGGTTTTTCTCAGTAGGGGACAATGTAGTCACGCCAACGAGGGACAAAGCTGGAAAGCCACGGATGGTGGGGATACGGTTGGCATTTCCATATTCCCCATGCCCAAGCACACTAGCAAGAGTTGATAGAATTCAAAATTGCCGCTCCGTGAGGTTTTTTTCCCACCGTGCCCAAGTCCACCAGGTGTCCATGAACGGTATCTGGAGGTGACCTGCAACTTGCCATAGATCAATGCTCGGGCCTCTGGTCAACGAACTGTTGATTCCGTTGGATTTGTGACATGGGATTTTAGCTAGGGGGGGGGCCCTCCCTCCTGTCCATTGCCCGATGACCTCCTTCTACGGTGGTTTCTGAAGCTAGGGTTTTGCTCAATAGGGGACAATGCAGTCACTCCAACGAGGGCCAAAGATGGAAAGCCATGGATGGTGGGGATGTGGTTAGCATTGCCATATTTCCCATGCTCAAACACACTAGTAGGAGTTGACAGAATTCAAAGTTGCCGCTCCATGAGGTTTTTTGCGCACCATGCCCAAGTCCACCAGGTGTCCTTGAACGATATCTGGGGGTGACCTACAAATCGCCATAGATCGATCCTCGGGCCTTCGATCGATGAACCGTCAATTCCGTTGGATTCGTGACGAGGGATTTTAGCTAGGTGGGGGCCTCTCTCTCCTCTCCATTTCCCAATGACCTCCTTCTATGGTGGTTTCTGAAGCTAGGGTTTCACTCAGTAGGGGACAATGCAGTCACGCCAACGAGGGCCAAAGCTGGAAAGCTACGGAGTGGTGGGGATGCAGTTGGCATTGCCATATTTCCCATGCCCAAACACACTAGTAGGAGTTGACAGAATTCAAAGTTGTCTCTCCATGAGGTTTTTTGTGCATCGGGCCCAAGTCCACGAGGTGTCCCTGAATGGTATCTGGAGGTGACCTGCAACTCGCCATAGATCGATGCTCGGGTCTCCGATCGATGAACCGTCGATTCCGTTGGATCCATGACGTGGGATTTTAGCTAGGGGGGGCCTCTCCCTCCTGTCCATTCCCCGGTGACCTCCATATACGATGGTTTCTAAAGCTAGGGTTTTGCTCAGTAGGGACAATGCAATCATGCCAATGAGAGCCAAAGATGGACAATGCATTTCATGCCAACGAAGGCCAAACTTGGAAAATCCTATTCCTAACTAGGGTTTATTGTTTAACATGCATGTCCCATTACCATAACCCTACCAAGGAAACCCTAATCCTAACCCTAATCTTATCTTACTGTCACAACTCAATTCAAAATCAATCTAATGTCGAGCTGGACTTTTTCAAATCCGATGGACTTATGCTTCAAATCATGTTGATTCACAAAGTTGGTTCTCAGTCTTTGGATTCTATTCTAGTTCCTTTAATGTGCATCTATGGATCCTGCAAATTAAATATCAATTGTTAAATTCAATTAACTATGTACTAATACATTAGCTCAATAAAATACCATATTTAAATTAATTCAAAAATTATGAAAATGTTAATGGACATTGCATGAAACAATTGTTCATTAAAGGACATCTCACCTCAGTGAGAGACTGTGACAAAGGGGATTGGGTTTCTTGTGTAGCAGATGGAGATGTTGGTTGAACATGAATGATGGCCGCAACCATGGTCGAACAAGAGGGGGCAGGACTTGGTGGTGGTGGTGGTGGTGGTGGCTAAAATCACCAAATCTTGAAATAGTTAGAAATGTGCATGAATAAACAATAGACAACAATAACACACTATGTCTATATCATGTTCAAATAGTTGTACCTATGTGTGACTTGTTGCCACTGTAGATGCAGCACTAACTGTTGCATCAACCATCCCTGCAAGGTTTTCAACAGTAAACTCTAGCTCCTGATGCAGTAAACATGCAAATCAAACATTAACAAAATATTTTATGTACTGGATTTCAAGTTAACCAAGAAATATCATCGAAGGATATACAAATTACCATGGTATCAGTATCGCCACGGTCGCAGACAACTTCACTCTTTCTAGGAGTAGGCCGTCTCATATACACTTGACCCTTGTTCACATATGGCCCATGAGGAGATACAACTCCAAGAAATGGTCCAGGTGTTTCGGTACCAGCCTATAGTCAACAAGAGTTCATGTAGCTAGACATGGATGATTCAATGAACATAGATGTATTTAAAAAATGACATTTTTTAAATGTTTAAAATGTTTACCTCCATCACTGCTTCCCCTCATGTAGGATCTGGCATCTGCCCAGATATTTCCTCAGTCGATACGACCATGGATCCTACCTCCATCATTGCTTTCCCCCGTGAAGGATCCGGCATCTGCAAGTTCAATAATTGTAAATATTAGACCGTAGATAACATTAGTGAACTAACATGTACAGTATGTGGAAATTAACAATTGAACAAGTATTAAAAAACTGAAATTTTAAAATGTTTACCTCGGTGTGAGATATGGAATCAGTGGATGGAATGTCTTGCCCCTGTGTAGAGTGTGGAACATGATACTCTGGGGCGTCGCTGCCAGCATAAAGCATCAACTGCAAGTTCACAAAATTAATATATTAGCTCAAACTATACATATGTGTACAAAGAGGAAAATAAATGAAGAATTTATTACAATTAACCATATACATACATCACTCAAAAACCCACTGAAGACAACATCTGACGAAAGACCATAGCATGGACGACCACATGATGTGCACTCGTGAGGCTCAAAAGTAGGATGGGAATGTGTTGATGGTGCTGCACTAGTGGATGGTCCTACAGTAGATGGTCCTGCACCAGTGGGTAGTACTGCACTAGAAGATGGTCCTGCACCATGAGGACCTGGTGTATGTACCACACCAGGGACAAATGTCCCTTCCTCACCCATATGCTGAACCAGAGTGCTATGGCGAACAACGGCCCATGCCAAACTCAAAAATGCCTCATGTGTCTACGGAATAACATGATGTATAGGTGGGACATCTGGCACAGGCAATTGCCTGCGAGGTGCAGGGATAGGGTGATCAACATCTCGAAGCATGGAATTGGGTCGGTTTTGGGGCATCCCCCCACCGATCCCCCGAAATGCCAATATATCAAAATATTTTACGTGTTTACCGAACACGAACTCTGCATACATCTTCTGAAGGAAGTACAACGGGATTTCCCTGTTGTTGTGTGGTGGCATATCAAAAACCATATACCATCTGTCCATCCAGTTATCAACAAATGGTTGATATGTGCACCACTCGATAGAGATATGTGGCCTATTTTCATTTGGGATTTCCCCCGTGTGAGGGTCCCTCAACAATGAAAATATATGCTCTTTGGTGATTTTCAACTTTTTTATTGCACTGTAGCTAAGCCCATCAGCGTACTCACGTCTTTTTCTTTCTCTATATGAAGTAATATCATATAGTATGTTGTTTGACAATGTGATAGTCTCAACAATTGCATCCAAAGTGGATGCAAGTGAACGTCGAATCCTATCACCACCACTAAAAACAATACTCAAACCTCTCAACTGGGCAAGCTCAACCAATATTTCAGCATTGGGGTCCATAGCCGCAACTACAATAAAAAAATCAATAAGAAAATAATTAGAAATGTATACATGGTATATAATGACATCTCTTCAAAATTGAAAATGTAAATTAAGGAAAACTCAAGTTACAAGCAATTTAATGGCATTCACTTACATACATTTAAAATGTAAAATTAGACATTTAACAATTAAATAATGAGTTTCGTTCAACTTCTTTCTAGAAGTTAAGGCACTTCGTCACCCTCATTGGTGACTTTTACATATATCAATTTTAAAATTATTTTTATTTACAAAATAGATTTAGCACTTCCACAATTTTGTTGTTCTATCAAAGTTTCAAGTTAATTCAATTGGTAAGACATTTTCATACTATTTTTTTAAGAGTTTTTTGGGGTTATGCATTTTGTTAAAATAGCCTAGGGTTTACAACCTCTACCATCCACTAAGATGGGGAAGTATTGCTAAATTTCTTGTGCATGTTTTCATGTGAAAAGCTTTAGTTCTATCTAAAATATACAATGCAAATACCTTAATAAAAGAACTAATAAAAAAATTCAAATCTTTTAAAATTACATTAGTTATTTCTTCAACTATGTTTTTGAATTTTGTTACTCAAAATAAAAGGAAGTTTCTTTCTTCCATTAGTATAAATTACTTGTTATATTGATATTATGATATGTAAACTTTTATATATATAAAAGTAAAGTATTATATAGATTGACATTCTTTATATTCCATATAGGGTAAAAATTGACCAAAAAAAATGCTTTGGGTGATTGAATTACCTTGTTGGATGACAATGCATGAGTGAAATCTCCTCCCCTCAACCTGAATCAGCTCCTACAACAATCCCAAGCAATGGTCTCACTCCAAAACGCTCCAATGGCCCTTCAATTTCACGTTCTTGATTGTTAAAATGGGCCACGGGTTTCGGGCCTGTGTATTTAATTTTTTTTATGATTTACAAATCGTGTACACATTTTATAACTACATATCACAAGCGCGTTTTGTAGTTATATAATGCGTACACGATATGGCTTCCTATCCTACATGTCCCATGACATGTCAGGCTCGGGTTGAACCATACCAAGTGCTATGTCAGGACCGGGTTGATGTATTTTTTGGTAATGTGATCTTGTTTTTGAAAACTAGGATTGCATCTTAAAGGTCCCTCATCTTCTTGCACTGAACCATTAGTTGTAGGGGAGACACAGGGATGTGTGTGTGTGTGTGTGTGTGAGAGAGAGAGAGAGAGAGAGAGAGAGAGAGAGAGAGTGAATGGGGCAGAGTTGTGTTAGGGAGAGAGAGGAGGGGGGTTAAAGGTAGGGAGAGGAGGAGGGGGGGTTATAGGTAGGGAGAGGAGTGGGGGGGGTTTATAGGTAGGGAGAGGAGGAGGGGGGGTTATAGGTAGGGAGAGGAGTGGGGGGGGTTTATAGGTAGGGAGAGGAGGAGGGGGGGTTAGTAAGAGGTAGGGGGAAGAGGCGGGGGGGGGGGGGGGGATAAAATAATAAAAGTATTGTTATAATTGGCAATGTAGTCAAATACAAATTTATATGCTTGCATAAAGCGCACACATTATAGTATTACAAAACGTGCACATGTTTTTGAGTAATATAATGTACGGATGTTTAGCATTGGATGGAATAAATATTTTAATTTAAACAAATTGCAAGCGCTTTTATTTCCACTATGGCCGAACCACCACCCATGCATGTGCAACATTCTTATGCATGTGTCTACTTTGTACTTTGCTTCGGATTCATCATGCCTATTCCTTGGAGTATGATAAACCATGGACAATTGAGCATTATATTCAAATTTTCAATATGCTTTTGTTTAGATGTGGGTTACAATATGCTGCACACCTCCATTGTTTAGAAACATATATGGTTTTTTTTGCAGATTCCAAATATGCAATTTTTAACAAGAATATTTTTTTTCTTATTTATCTTGTGTCATCACTCCTCAACTCAAAAAACACATAGTTAGTGTTTTTTCCATAACTCTTTCTTTCTCAACTATTTGGAAAAAAATTGTACAATGCACTAAAGAACACTGACCTCTACATGCTATAAAAAATCCATCTCCAAATAATTGCATTAAGACATTCAAACATTGCACCCACAATTGACATACCGTTTTCGAGGTTTGATCAGTTATATAATTAAAAATAAAAGTAAAAATTATTATTTTTATTATTGAAAAAATAGTTGTGCACTAGTATTATATGTTCTCTATATGTCTGCTAGTTTTTGTAAGTTTATTCTATCGTTTAATCACTCAAAGGTTGCACCCACAAAAACACATATCTTATAATTTGTCCCAAAAATAAAAAGTGTACAGTAAAAAAGATCTTACTTTATATAGTTAAGAACATTTTCAATAGAGAAAAGTTATATATTTGAAAATGTCGTTCAATTTCCTACATTTCATATTTTTTACTCATCACAAGATTCATCGTGTAATTGTCTCAAAATATCCATGTAAGTTGATGGATCTGCCTGTTTTTTCAGTTTCTATTGCATCTAATGTGTCAAAAGAAACCCTCATTAGCTTGCACACACCCTATTAGATAACACTATGCACCACCACACCCTTTCTATGCTCCCATATACTTCTACTCTTTCATTGTAACAATTGATTCATAGGATTCATCATCTTCTTACAATAGAAATTTTACCTAGCTCTCATGTTTTTCATTATAACTTCCCCAATCACTCAGGATTTTACTTCCTACAACTACATTTTATGTAGATTGTTGTGACCCTTAAAATATAAAAAATTCACACAATAATTTCTTCAAATTTACATTAATTTTTTTTTAGGAAACCACCATAGTATTCAATTCAATTCAAAATATCACAACAATAAATCACCGCAAAAATAATTTCATAGTTCTACAACCTCTTTGTTGAATTAGTGACCAATTTTTTAGAGTGTATGTAGACGTTGTTAGAATCCACAAGCACTAGCAACACATAGACAAAAAATAATTCAAAATGTAGAACAAGGGTCATTTTATCACTCACAAACTTTATATTTATATTTAAAAATATTGGCTTTTGTCCTTACTATTTTTTTAAGTTCAAATTCTAAGTACAATGCTTAGTTTATAAAAAATGATAATGAAAATCAATACTTTAATATCTTACAATTTTTGGGAGGGTTAACTAGAACGAAAAGTACACAAATGTATGTATGGGAGAAGTTCTAAAGATATTAAAGATCATATTCAACTACCTATGATACTCTCATATGTTGTTATAATGAAGCATCTATGCATTTAGTTGTTTATGTGGAATTCTTGGAAAAGACAAGATCCAAGATCTTAGAATCATACAAGATGTTATGGAAGAATTGAGCATAATGGAAAAAGGAAAGCGGATCCATTTTTAATGTTTCAACATGAGGAAAGTACATGTTTTTTAAATCAAGATTATCAATATTAGGATTGTCTCAACTTTACAACTATTTGTCTTTTTTCTTAGTGGCGTTGTAATAATTTTGAGCTGTATCCTAAGCTTCATCTACCATCCTTACATTATGTGTCACATTAAGTCAAAAGAGACAAATCAATACAACATGCATAAGGTGGCAATTGTTTTTTATTCAAAATCTTTCTTTTAGTCACTCTATTAGGGTGTTATGGTTCTTTAAAAATAAGAACCATAGCTTGAAATGAAAAAGTAACATGGAAAATGGGTCAATTTGAGATACTTATTTATAGTTGTAAATTATTATTTAAGATTTTTTATTCTTTGTGTGTATTTCTATGGGAACTTGTAACCGTCGATTTGATAGGTTTACTTTTTGTTTTAAATGCAACATTTGATAGTCCTATACTTTAACAGTTCTTTGAAATATTTTTCTTTAAATAAAATTTACTCAGCAATTGGCAAGAATTATTTCATATTAATAAAATTCTATATTTAGTAGTGCTATATTTTAATGGTTTTATGAATTCATTTTTTATTGAATCACTTAAAATCATCTAAAAATATTAAGAAAAATCATTTTAAATTATGGAATACATATATTATTTATTAGTCATTGTTAAGACGAGGATAACTTTTTAACATTGCAAAATCAAGATGTTGTATACTTTTATAAGATATTAAGTTTGTTTTTCCTATAAAAAAATAATAACAACAATTAAAAACTACAATTAAAACAATTACTAAAATTTAATGAATACAAACCAAAAAAATCAATTGATTAGACTTATTTGTATACAACATTCTTTATAGATATATATATAATTGGTTGTGTGATTTTCTATGATAAATTAAATTCACCATTTTTATGGTTAGAGGATCGATAATGTAATATTTTAAAGTTTGTAAAGCTATAAAGTATATATATTATAAAGTTATATAGTATAAATTAAGTTGTATAACATATGTAATATTTTTAAGTTTGTAAAGGTATAAAATATATGTAGTATAAAGTTATATAGTATAAATTAAGTTATATAACTTAGAATGTTAAGTTTCATTTAACTAATTTACAAAATAGTATTTTAATTGTGTTTAACTATTTTTAAACTTTAAAAGTTAATGTTCAAGTTTTACCAATTAATCGTTAATTTATGCGGCATTTCTCAAGGTACATTAATATAAAGTTTCATAACAATATATTTTTTTTAAGAATAATATATTTATATAGATAATGTTCATATATATATATGCAAGTTTTTTTTAAAGTGATGAGGACATGTCATATATAATAATAATAATAATTATTTTTATTATTATTTTAATGAATATATTTATCAATATTTTTAGTTATTATTGTAAAAACACATTTAAAATAGTTAATTTAAAGTTCAATAAAATATTTTTAAGACATATCTTAAAGATTAAAGATAAGGACAACGTTTATAATTTTTTTTTGAACTAGATGATGTAAAAAAAACAATTTTATATAAGCAATTTTGTCTTATTTAATTGTTTAACATATTATACCTCTTTTGAATAGATTAATTATATCTTCATATTTATACATAGAGCAAGGTGTTTTTGTGTTTTTTAGTTGAAGTAATAGCCTTTACTCATGACAATGCAATAAAATGATAAAGCTAATAAAAAAAATTCAATGTATTATAATAACAATTATTTTTCAAATTTTAGATCTAGGGTTAATATTACAAGTATTTTTCACTAAATTTCATCTTTAAAGTTAATTTAATTATTGTTTGCACATTCATATCTAAGATTTTAAAAATAGTTTTAAAAATTGTTTAATTCATAATTTTGGTAGATTTTACTATTTGTTAGTTTTTGTTTTGTGCATTTTATATCTAAAGTTTTAAAAATAAGTTTATATTTAGAATTAATTTATTTATAATAAGTTGATAAGATTTATATATGGTTAGTGTTTATATTGATTTATGAGTTATATGTTTATCTCGTTTTAAAATAATTTTATATTTAAGCATAATATACACAATAAATTGATAAGATTTGTATATGCTTAAAGTCAATGTTGGTTAGAGTTAATGTTGTTTTTCGGATTTCATATCTAGGGCTATTAAAATAATTTCATATCGAGGGTTAACATTCACAATGAACTCATGGGATTTATAAATGTTTAAGGTTAATGTTGGTTATGGTCATTATTGTTGTATGCATTTCATATCTATAGTTAATATTTACATTAAATTGACACTTAGAGTTAATGTTGTTTTGCAAGTTAAATATTTCGGCTTAATATTCACACATGTTAAGAGGATTTATTTTGGTTAGGGGTAATCTTGGTTTGTTCATAATTTCATATCTATAATTTTTAAAATAATTTCATATTTAGGGATAATATTAACAATAAATTGATGGAATATATATACATTTAAGATTAATGTTGGTTTATGCATTTCATATATAGGGTTTTTGAAATGATTTTAAAATTGTTGCTAATAATCTTCATATATTACAATTTAGTTAAATCTTTTGATTTTCATGCCTTGATTTGAGTATTCATTACATTAATATCAATATATTGTCTACATTTAAATCTATGCAATTTTGTAATATTGTTTGTTACATTAATGAAAGTATGTTGTTTACATTTTGATTTTGTGTCCATTGTGTTGTTTACATTTTGATCTGAGTGCATTGATTTTAGTGTCCATTAAAATAACAACATTATGTTGTTTATATTTTAATCTTACCAGATACATTATATTAATCGCATTATCCTTCTTACAAAAACATAACAAAAATGAATACATTGACAAAGAAACTGAAGGCAAATTAATGTTTAGATGATAACTATCACATGATCATATTTATCTCACATATAGATATACACATGATTGATGTAACCACCCACTATTACAACAAACAGTATTATTAATATTCTATATATCATAAATAAATAATAATACATATATGTAAAACATATACAATAATCATAATAGTCCAATTTTTTTTTTTAAGCAATTAATACTAGTAGAACTATTTTAGATTCATCTTAATTAAAAAGTTATTAAACTTTTAAGAAAAAATCTCTCAAATTATACATTTCTCTCCTAAATGCTTAAAATAAATAATTTCTATAAAATAAATAGATATTTATACAATTAGCTAAAAAGCAAAAAAATTAATAAAGTGAAATAATTTTTTTTATGCAACTTATAAAGTGTCATTTCTGTTCTAAGCGCTCAAAGTAATTTCTCTAAAATAAATAGGTATTTATACAATTAGCTGAACAAACTAACTAATAAAGTGTGAAATAAATTTTCTCTGCAAGATGATGGAAAAATTTACACGTGGATAGAGAAGCTACAGAGTAAGGCGGGGTTGCTGAAAGTCATATCTGTATAGTGGGCATGAAAGGTTTTGATGAAACCATTTAGTGGTGCAGCTACCATGAAAAATATGGTTTCGATTGCATGGCAATTGTTTGGCAAGTTGTCCGATAGGAATTATTTCGTGACAAATTGCACATAACCATCGATCTCCGTCACCTCCTGTAGCGACGAGCTGCCGAGATGAGAAATTCCCACACCATAATGTTTGCATGCTCAAAATATTTCCATCCGGGCGGCTCCAATCCTTTACCATTCGCCACCAAACTGTAATGGTTTCCTAGGTTGTGACCCTGATGTCCCTCTGACCATTAGAAGGCCATTCATAATCTTCAGCTGGTCTAATGTGATTTATATCCACAGTATCCCACATATTCTCCAACTCCCGGCGATATCTGTCTCCTTCACAAATACATCTATGCCCAACGCCGGAGATCAAATAATGCTCAAAGCCTTCAGCCGCTTGTGAAATTCCGTCAGATTCCCTTGACTGATCTGCTCCTTGTGAAGAAACAGAACAGCACACACAGCAAATAGGGAAAAGATTACACGGGCAGATGACTACCTTCTCATTATTAGAAGTTGAATAAATAGGAAAACAGGGCAGTAATACCGTGGGCGGTTAGGTAAATACCACTGGGTAAATACCGTGAGATTAATTTCTTTAATACACCCCCTTAATCTCAACTAGTAGTACATGTTCAGCATTGTCTATGCCTAAATATGCCTGCTGGTCTATGTCTCATCTAGGCTTACATTTCTTTCAAAAAAATTCAGCTTGACTTTCTTCCTTGAAGTGTAGTTGGAATTCTTTTTCTTTGTCTTCTGGATCTTGATGCTAAGTAGTTGATATTCTTCATCTTCTGGAACATAGTGAAAGTCTTCATCTTCAGTTTCAACATGATTCTTCTGATTGTCATCTTTACCTGCACACTCAACATTTTTGTTAGAAAAAATATGAATATATTTCAGGTTTTCTTGGAGAGCATTCACATCTTGTTATTGCTCATCAATGACAACCTCATTTGCTTGATTCCACTGTGCATCATTTAGTGCTTCTTCAAAAAGTGTGCGCTGAGAAGAAAACAGAGCATACTGTAGATGCTCATCAGGAGCTTGCTCATAGATCTCCTTCAAACTTCTGGTTTTCTGATTTTGAGGTGGACTACATGTTTCTTTGGTGCTGTCAGCTGGTTTTTCAGCAACTATTGCAGCTTCTATGCTGACATCAACCATCTCTTGCTCAAAGAGAATATTACTCACATTATTGAGTACCGCTGCAGTGACAGGTTGGATTTCATTGTCATCATCAAAGATAACTGTATCAACATCCTTTGCTGGGATTACATGATCCTCATAGATACAGTCATTTTGACTGTCTTCCACTTGAGGGTGGGATTCTCTACTGTTGGTTCCTCACTGAAGACTTCTTTCAGTGTATCCCATGCTTTCTTTGGAGTATTAGCTTCTACAATGTAATGAAAAAGAGAATAGTCTATACTATCTTGTATGAGACATAAGGCCACAATTTGTCTTCTTTCTTTCTCGAAGTCAAATAATTAAATTTTTCTGGATCAATGGGATCCTGTTCAGCTATGAAGTGCCACAAATCTTGTAATTTTAATATATTAATGACTTTGACTGCCCATGCATCATATTCATCTCCATTGAAGGCCTGCCATAAACCTTGTGGTGTTAGGATGTTTCTTACCTGTTCATATTCTTCTGGTACTGCTTCTGGTAGCACCATCTTCAAGAATAGATCTAGATCACAACCATGCCAGCTTCGAGCAATTGCGAGAAATGGAGAGAAGGCAGCAGTTCTGAAATGAAAGGATGATTTGCTTTCCACTCTGTGAAAAGGCTAATTTGGAGGGTGCTCCAACAATGTGCTTCTTGTAAGCAGATCTGAACAACATAGATCTGGTGGGCCGGTAATGGAGATCTGAGAAAGCTTTATCTGGAGAGAAATTCTCTCAGTGGCAGCATTCCTATAGAGCTGGGATATTAGGCAACAAATTTGAAGGAGCTGGACCTGTCTGCAAACAATCTATCTGGCAACATTCCAGCAGCTTTGAGCAAAATCCATTCTCTCCAAGTTCTGAATCTCTTTCGCAATCAGCTTCAAGAATGGATCAGATCTAAAAAACAAATGACCAAAAACTGCTAGCGCAGTGACTTAAATAATAATAATAAACAATTAAGCAAACCTTGGTTGATCGATTCATTCACTCTGCACCAATGATATCTTCTTGTGGCTTGACTATGCACAAGAAGAAGTTAGAGACCACCAGCAGCCAAATATTACGAGAATCACATTGAGATCAAGTTTATCACATGGATCGCCAAGAATTTCTAGAGGATAAGGCGTCCCGGTCGCTGTGCTTGAACCAATTTTTGAAGAACTTAGAGGTCCCATAGTCTGAGCTTGGAAGAATCATTGAGATAGGGTTTCTGAAGTGCAGAGATTATTTGGGAGAAGATTGGCGTCTTTTACAGCAAGTGAAATCCCGCAGCGATCCCTCACCAGGATGATCTGCTAGGCGTTCCCACCTTCGTCCTATCGAGACAACCAGGGAAATCATACAGCACTTATGGATGCCATGTGCTCAGCAATGGCAGCTGCAGCTGGATTGCATCAGTTGGGCGTCTGACACGGAGACATTGTATTGATCGTATCTCCTAATTTTTTGCAATTTCTTGCACTTGCAATGGGGATAATGTCAATCACCTGTGATGAACGACAGATTGGATGGAGCGGATTTGCTCTGTACAGATCTGCATAGTCTTCTTGCCGAATAGATCTGGGAGAATCGGTAAAATTGCTGAATAGAACTATGTTCAAATTGTGCAGATCTGGGAGAAATGGAAATAGATCTGTGACTATGGAGTGGGTCTGCTGTGTTCGAAGCTGCCGAGAATGCATAGGCCAGAGGCTTCTGAGCTCCGTAGAGTGCTTTCCACTCTGTGAAAAAGCTTACCCCAACAAGAAAGGATCAGGCCTTAGGCTCTGATACCATGTGAAGAAACAGAACAGAGCACAAGAACAGAGCACACAGCAAACAGGGAAAATATTACACGGGTAGATGGCTGCCTTCTCATTATTAGAAGATGAATAAATAGGAAAATAGGGCAGTAATACTGTGGGTGGTTAGGTAAATACCACTGGGTAAATACCATGAGATTAATTTCTTTAATACTCATGTGGCTGCTTCTAATCTATGCATAGAATACACCATCTCTCTAGTTCTCTCCGAAGCTAATAGTCGCCATACCATGCCTCTATTTAGCTCCGTTGATACATGTCTATCAATCCGATTAAATATTTCTTGGGAACGCCCCTCTCTCTCGCTGACCAGATCGGCATTGTTCGTTACGTTAGGTTGATCCTCCATCTAGGGTTTTTGAATGGCTTCTACGAAATGAGAAAAAATCGCAATTGAAATAAAAAACGTTGGGCGTTTTTGAGTCGCTTATGAAAAAATGTTTGACGATTAATCGCTTGTGAAAAAACAAACAAGAACTTTGCATTTCGCTTGTTAAAAAACAAACAAGAACTTTGCATTTATAAATATTGTAACATAAAATGTCTCACTGTCACAAGTATTTGAATCATTGCATTTTCCATAGGCTGACACAAACAAGTGGATTGCAAAGTACCGGAATAAACGAGTGATGTTACATGTACATCGTCCTTTGCTTCAAAGTGGGAAAGAATGCATACCTCCCCCGTTAGGGTCAAACTTCGTGGCCTTCATCTCGATTTTTGGTAGGAAGAAATATTATCTGAGATTGGGAGCCTCATTGGTTCATTTTTGGAGGCAGATTTGTATTTGAAGGATAGTCACAAGATGAAAGTGGCTAACATCTTGGTGGGCATTGATGTGTGAAATGGTCTTGCTTAAGATGTTTTGATTGAGAAAGGTGGTCACTCCTTTGTTCAAAGATCTATATCTTATTAATAGCTGAAACACCTAGCCGTGTACCTTGCACCTACCACACCTTGCACCTCCTAAAAGGAACCTCCCTTACGTGGACTAAATGTCTAAGAGGGGCTTTCACCACCAACAACTAAGTCTGAAGCCACTTAAGTGCCACCAGTCCGGCCCTTCGAATAAGAGGGCTAGTTTTAGAACCCCTCCACCCTAAAACTCCATGAAAATTAGACTTTTGGGAATGTTTTTTTTTGACAAATGTCACCAAAAATATGGAATAACTTTCAATTTCTACGTATGGTTCACCAATAAGTATATTTGATCTAGGTTAAAAAAAGGTATTCACGAGATGTCCCACGTGTCCTATTGTTATTAGCAGCTCAACCATTATTCTTAGGCATGCCTTGCTATATACATTGCATTTAGATGTATTTTCAGAGTCGATATTTCCTTGGATGGTAGGATGGAAAAAATACTATCACTCCAAGCCCTTTTTAGCCTTTTTCCACTTAATATATGACATCATTGGTAAGGAAAAAGATGGATTAGGTGTGGATAGTTACACGCTCAATCCAAATAAAATAAATAGAGTAATATACAAAATCATTTAGGTCTTTTTTATGAGGAAAACTAAAATAGTAGTAAAATCAAGATAGGGGTATGAATAGAATCCCTTGGCATCTATTATTAACAGAAATACAATTACATGTACACCTGTTCTTTGAATCCATGGTTGACATAATGTAGGGAAATCATTGTGTTTCTGAAGCACAAACGTTACAAAAATTCTCAAGCAATGATAAACACCACTTAATAAGGAACATCTCAACCATCTAGAATCACCCAATAAACTTTCTCTCCAATGCAACCTCCCTTAAAAAAAATGTTTCATTCTTAGATTAAATAAAATCCTAAAAAGACTTGGAAAAATATCATTCGTGGAATAGGTGTTTCAATGTTTTCAACTTTAAGACATGAGGGGAAAATTCCATTAGAGAAGGTTGCATTCTTAGATTAAATAAACTCCTAAAGAGACTTGGAAAAACAACATTCCCGAAATAGGTGTTTCGTTGTTTTCAACTTTAAGACATGAGGGGGAAATTCCATTAGATTGATAACCTTTAACGAGTCATGTCTTGGTAGGAAGGCCCTCGTAAATCACTATCCCTGGAAACACTTCAAATTTGTAACTAAACCGAATTAGCCACACACTATGAATTCTTTTAATCCACCTTTTCTTTGCATCTATAGATAACCATTATGAACTAAAAGCAAGGTTTTTCTCATGTTGTTGACGAAAAACAATGTGCATCATATTACACCAAGTGGAGCTTGAAGTTCCATTCAAAACCATGCCAAAATGAACTAGGCATGTGAATATTCTATTTTTAAAATGCCCTCTTACAAAATAGACCAATAATTTCAATAATAATATACATGCCCATACAATATAGGGGGAAACTCTCGAGAAAAGTCCTTCCAAGAGAAACTACTAGCATCCCACAAATCCATCCAATAAAAAATCTTCTTCTTACCCAATTGTCACCCTTGAAAATGAACATTGTTGACAAAACACATTCCTTGCACTATACAGCCTTAAATCATCCTTCTCCCCTAATCCCATCCTATCCAACTACCTAACATCTAGCACTTCACAAAGATAATTAAATTTCTCCCTAGATACTTTTGATGATAAAGGAGCCTAAGCCTTGAAAATTGGGATGACATGAAATCATATAGGATAGACCAGATAATCCTTTGATGCTACAACATTTTTTTCCATGAGGAGAAAATGCCTCAACAAAGTCTACCAAGATGAACATCCTTTCATACACTCACCCACCAATTTTGTAGATAAAGTGTTACTTTGGG
Organism: Pseudotsuga menziesii; assembly: GCA_001517045.1. Lineage (NCBI taxonomy): Eukaryota > Viridiplantae > Streptophyta > Pinopsida > Pinales > Pinaceae > Pseudotsuga > Pseudotsuga menziesii. The sequence continues at coordinate 14,005 of LPNX010495656.1, read as the reverse complement.
TGGAAATATGTTTCAATCCTAGGCTTCCCTCATCCTTAAACATAATGCAAGAATCAATAGGGGGGAATCTAGCCCCACCATACTTTGTTCATAAGTATGAAGGTAAAAGCTACTCTAACCTACCAAACTAAGCCCTACTCAGAATCCAACAAGAAACATAATAGATATCAGGGATGATTTTAAGGGCGAATTTTAGCCCAATGGCGAATTTTAAGGGTTACCCAAAATAAAGTGGGCGAATTTTTATATTAAAATGTTTTTATTTCATTTAATAAATTCGCCCATTGTTTATTTTGTATATAGCTGCCCCAAGGTAAATCACATTCATCCCGATTTAGGGAAAAACTGGAAAATGAATATTAGCCCACGTAAAATATTGATTTTTGCCCACATTCGCCTGAATTTTTTTGACTGGGAGGAGATATTTGGCCAAATTCACCATATTTTTTCTGATTGGGAGGAGAAATGAATATGGTTCGCTGGATTTATTGATAATAGCTTGAAAAATTGGTATTTCGCCCAGGATTTATGGATAATACGATTAAAAATTTGGTATTTCGCCGAGATTTATGAATATTTCAGTAAACTGGTCTTACTTCAACCTCGATTGGGGTAAATTGGACATAGTTCATCCTGGATTTGGATTTGTGGACAATTATTTGAGTAAAATGTGGAGATTTAATCAATTGGGGAAGTTTTTTCACTGGATTTGGTCCATATTTGAGCAAAAAATGGATAAATTTAGTCGAGCGAGGAAGTTTTTTACGTATATAATGTTGCAAGAGTCAGGAATCGGGCTCAACATCAAGCTTGATTTCTATTGCAAATCAGTCTTTACAGTCGCTGAGTGGATTCATGGAAAGCAATTTCACAAAGTTTCTTCTATTTGAGGCTTTTTATAGGGTAGTTTCTTGAATCTTCTTCTATTTGTTTAACAAATGTGCAAAAAATGTGATTTTTTACAGGTTAGTTTATTGATATTGCTAATAGCTTGATGAGATTTTCCTCATTGGATATTATTCTTTGGCACTCCATTGGTTTTATTCTGGGTGTAAGTTATAGTATTCAACAACCTTGGAGCTCATTAGCAATTATTTACCAAGCTCTGTAAAGATACCAGTATTTGCCAAGCTTTGTGAGACCAGTATTTCTTCCTTCATATTGTCTACTAAAGATCATTTAAAGATCAAAAGATAGTGCAATCATCTACTCCGATCAGCCTGCTAATGAGGAGCCCAAAGGCTATGATCTTCCACTATAGGTCTTGGAATTCTAGAATAAATGAATGATTTATGGGTCAAAAATAAGTTTCGTGTGAAGAAATTAATGTTATAGCTTGGAAGGGATTCTCTTCAGATTAGATACAGGGAATATCAATGGTAAAAAATTCTAAAGGGCATACACCTAACCAAAAACCGAAGTTAGGGTCTGATATTCATATGGCTTATTAAAGGAAACATAAAAAAAGAATTACTTGCGAAAAGAGGTTGATGTTCTTAGAGAAAGGATCTAAAAAGACAACTGGAAGCCTGCAAAAACTTGAGAAAATAATCATAACTATGTAGATATGAAAACATTTGCAAACATGGAGAAGGATCTATCAGGCTATAGGAATTCAACAAACCATTATAACTGAATGTCTGTTTGACTCGTATGGACTTTTATAATCTACTCTTTTTAATTTTTTGTGTTTGTTTGTGCTAAATTTCTCATCTTGCAGACCTGTCTTCCTTTATGTTTTCTGACAATATATTTTTGGCTTAATAGCAAACAAGTACTATACTACTCACCTCAGTTCATTAGGAGAGGACTCTTTTACTGAAAATCAAGGAGAACCCAATTGAATTTTGAGAATGTAACTTTCCATGATGTGGTTCGTGGACTCTTTTGTTTTCAAGATTAATATATTGAATCTGTTGTTTGTTGTGTTTTCTTCTATTAACATTATATGTTTGCTAATATCATGCTTGGAGGGAAGTAACGATTATCCAAGCTAGCTATTGTTGGAATTATTATGCCTGTGTGCCTTCTAGCAGCTACTGAACATTGCTGAAACTGTACCTAGTGATGCTTAGTGGATTTATTATTGTAATTGCACCTAGAGGTGCCTATTATATATCAATACCATTGCACCTTCCAACACTTAGTGATAAATAAATATTACCTTTGCAACAACATTATTGTTGCAATACCCTGGTTTTGATCCCTGAAATGCAATATGTTAAATCATGTGTTATTTGTAAATGATGAGGTTATGTGACAGGTGTCAAGATTTGCAGGTTGAGTTATAATGGTGCCATGTTGTAGAAATGTTAAATGCATTGTGTTATCTCCACAACCTGCACTCAAAGATATTCAAGTCCCTGAATGAAGCACAACCCTAGGGATACATAGGAATGTCGCTCACTGTCACCACAACAACTCTTTTACTCACTTTAGGCTAGCTCTCCTCTGGAACAAGGGGTGAAACCCAAGGAAATATGTTTGTGATATACTTATATTGAAGGCATGGTAGATTGCCAAGATTAATGCGTATCCAATGGGTGATGAAGTCAGGATCAACAATCAAGGGGGTTTGAACTTATATGGAAAGAGGTGTGGTTAGGATATTATAAACATGCTCTAGAGTCTAACCAACCACATGGATTTACTTCAATATACAGAAAATTAAAAGAAGGCCCTGCTAAAGATGCTTCACAAGTACAAAATCAGCCAAGTAACAACATGCAGCCATGGATAATCAAAGGAAAGCCACAAATGAAACCATAAAGGAAGTAGACCATAATAGGAAACCTTTATATAGACAAGCAGCCAGAAATACATCATTCTATATTTAAATTTGACCATAAGATCAAGAGAGCCTAAACTTGCTACACTTAACCTTTGAACCCTAGTTAGGACATCCCTCAAAATAGAGTGAACAGCCCTAACTAAGACTTCATAGCAGCAAATACACTTCAATGAATATAGTGATTACTGAAAAATAAAGGGAGGATTTCATCTTTATCCCAATGTTTCTTCTTGGAGTAAAAATTGTTAAATTTTTTTAGCACATGGTAATGGTCCTAGGCTGATTTCTAACCTACCTATTTAAGAAAACATAAAACTGAAATCTCTATAAAAACTGCAATTTGATTTTTACTAGGAACTGAAACACATCAAGGTGAAGAAAGTAGCAGCAAGCACATAGATCTGAAACTCAGATCACATCACTGTTTACTAATCTTGAAATTAGGAACTACATTGAAAGTTTCAAAGTCTACTTCACCACTGTTTCCTCATTTGAAAAATGAATTAATAAACTTTTCCTCTGACACATGCACAACAGTGCCTCAAGGACCTTGTGCAAAAAAAATGATCATTGTAACTAGCATGGTGGTTCAGCTTAATGACTCCTTCAAAGCATGTAAATCAAGATCTAGAAGCCCCTTAAAACGGATTCAAGTTCTATTCATAAGAGAGACATTTTGGTGATAGATTAACTATTCAACACTAGATGTCAATAAGTAATATGGAATTAACTAGATAAAATATTGAGAGGAATTAAATATATAAAATATTGAGAGGAATTAACTAGATAAAATATTTTTCATAATAGGTTATCTTTGGAAACCAATATCAATAAGTAATATGGAAACCGATACCATTGAACACAACAATTTGTTACCATGTGTTATCCAAGTTTACCCCTGAATTATAGAATGTTAACTCATGGATTATTTAAATGATGTAGTTTATGTGGCAGAAGTCAAGCCATGTGTCAATTGGGTCTGGCTCAAGTGGTAGAGAAGTTGTCCTCCCCACCCAAGTTGAAATCCCACTTGTGACATGATCACACTTTATGAGCTGATTGTTGAATGGGACTATTTGTGAGCTAATTGTTGATTTGGGGCTGGCAATATTTCAACAATTTCATTCTCACTTATGAGCCGGAGGGTGGGAGCATGGCAACTTGGAAAAAAATATAGAAGTCATTTGGCCTGAGTTAAATGACTCCATGGGTGGTATGACTTGATAATTGTTCTTTGAAGGTATGACCTTTCATGCCCATGCTTCTTCACAAACATTTCCCATCAATCATTGACTCAGTGATCTTTTACATGTTTCCCCATGCTTCTTGGGATGGGCACACATGTATTATGCAAACTCTTGTCAAAAAATCATTATTCACCATTGCCATGGATAATACTTATTCCCTTCGAATTGGGAACATTATCCTCCTTGTTCTTGAAGAAACCTTGTGTGGAGCCATGGCTGTTTATGCCTTGAAATGTCAAGACTGTTCCGAGAAAATTATGACTTGCAAGAGCTTGTGAGGGCCAGGGACTTGCTGTGTGAATTCAAAGAGGAAAAGGGATGGTAAAGAATGTCCACGATAGTTTAAGAAAACACCATAAACCTGCAACCACATTAGTGCTGCTTATGGACTATTTTGGTGAAGTGTTTCTCATATGGGTCATTCATAGTAGGAAACCACTAGTCTTTAACTCTTTCTACCTACACTAGAAGGGAAGAGGATCCTTGAGGGGCTATGGAGTAGAGAAATGGATGATTTTCCTTGTGCTGTGAAGGAGAAGAAAGTTCCATCATTGAATGATGGCTGGATGAGGGGCTGGAGTGCTCAATAGTGAGGATATTGATTATGTCATGGGAGTAGTGGGTTGGGTTGAGTGAGATTATTGCTCGTCAGCAACCAGTTTGGTGGAATTCACTTGAAAACAAATAAGTATTCCATAATCAGCTTTGTGTGGAATGCTTGTGTTTACATATGTTTTGATAATGGATAATAAATGAATTCCAGAAATATGCATGTTATATCTCCTGCTAATTGTTGTGCATATGGATTTGTTGATAAAGGAAGAATTTTCATATCAAGTTCCCCAATGGCCAAAGAAAGGCATCCCGGTACATAACATTTCATTTGAGACATACAATTTGAAAACACTGAATGGGTAATTCATCTGGGAGAAAAAATTTCATGATAGACTGGCATTGATAACTGCATCAAATGTTTTGGAGATATTATAAATTATCATCTGCCATTGAACACAGAAGGAGACGGGCTTATTCCTTCTCGTTAAAATACAACAACAAGAAAAGCAAGAAATATTTTGACAAAAGGCAGCCATTAAAATCAGTATCTATGCCAAATAACCTCTGCCTTTGATCCATGTCAAATTTCATAATTATTAGGAATTTCCTTCATCAAGATAGACAAGGCTGGTAAATTTGCTAGAGGAACAATGAGCTAAAAATTGGGCACAACCAAATGAGTATAACTTCTTTTGCAACAGATCTCACAACAAAAAGAGATTAAATATTCAAAACAACATACAGAATCCCTCTTGATGACAAACAGACAAACATTAGAGTTTCTAGGAACACCGTAGTGCCCTGAGACTCATTTTTGCTTACCCTTTTTCTGGTCTATAACCTTGGAACTCATGGAAAAGGTAACAGACGCATACTTGTATTCCAACACTTTTGATAATCATGAATCATGATGCATGTGTTGCTTTGCAAATAACAGTTGTAAACAATGCTATATATAGCATGCCATGTAATGGATTGTGTTCCATTTGTATGCGACTATGCTACTTATAAGAAATAAGCATTAATTGGCATAGGGAAGGAATTAGAAATTCAGATAATGTATACATGTAATGTATACATTCCATGTAATGTACCTACATAATAACAAAAGGCCCAATGGACTCGATGTGCATGATCGATTAATTTTTCCTACCTTCCACATAATGCACCTACATCATAACAAAAGGCCCAACGGACTATACCATATTACAAAAGGACCCCAATTGTCAAATTGAGAGGGTGCCTGCAAAATATTGAAACTTTAAGTTCTAACCAAATTGTCTTGCATTGTAGGACTAATGGTAAGAAGATAAAAGATAAGTAAAATGCCAATAAAATAAATTAGCGGTAATAAAATCAGTTCACACCTAAGTTTAACACAATTAAAAGTCTGAAACATAACACAAAGCATAAAGAGAGAGTACAGCTATCAGTGTGCAATGTGTACATACTCAATTAACTACTGGATTCTGATTCTCAAGTCATGCACTGCGTGTATAGTGGATGGTCACGCATCTTTAGGGAAATTTGTATCACCAAATCCCAAGCTTCCCAATATAGAACCTTATCAAAGGTTAGTGTCATCACACATGCCTTCATCACAACTTTTTTTTCCACGCTTTTTGCAAGATGGACTTAAAAGACAATCTTTAACTTGGGGACTCATGCAACATAGATATTCTCTCTAGGGACACCTCTAGCTAGGACACATACAGCCAATTGGTGACATGTGTTTGGTCGAGTTCATTTTGAAAATTGATGGCATGCATTCAGTCCTAAGTATTGCTACTATTGCTAATGGAAGTTGGTTGTCAATGAAACAAATAAGAGTATCACAGAAAATGGTTTTACTTGAAACACTTTGTTCATGTGGGTTTTGGGGTCCTGAAATATCCTTTTGGTGTGTAGTGATTTTGACCTTGAGATTGGATGCTCAAGGCTGCAAATCAACTCCATACTTCTTAGTCACCTACATCCTCAACATGCCTTGAGAGGTGTGCACTAGCTAGTTACAATGATCTGGACACATGCACAACAATGCCTCAACTGGAGATGATTTGTGTCATAACTACTAAGTTGCATACACTTTACTAAATTGAGCTAGGCTGCATGCACCTTACTTAAATGATGCATGCAAAACTTAAATTAGAAACATAATGCATGCAAACTTGATGAAACTGAAATATGGGGACTTAGGCAGAGAATGCTTCACGGTGAACTATTTGCCTAGACACTAATTCCTAGAGTGCTTAGCCTTGATGTGAGCACTCAACCTTGTTGCTAGACCACAGCTTGATGAGATTTTCCTCATTGGATATTATTCTTTGGCACTCTATTGATTTTATTCTTGGTGTAAGTTATAGTATTCAACAACCATGGAGCTCATTAGCAATTATTTGCCAAGCTCTGTAAATGGAAAACAAGGAGGCAACAAATATTTCTACTTGGAGTACAACTTTATACATGGAAAACACAGTAATGAAGCTTCTATGGGCATGTATTTTCAAATTTAAGTTTTAACTTAGAAAATTGCTTTGACGATGGTAAATTGTTGTTCTTGTGGGCATTACTTTTGGGGTTTAATTTCTCTTTGCAAATTGATTTGGGGATGAGTTTAAGTGACCATTTATTGATTCACTAAAGTTGGTAATAAGAAAACAAGGACCAAAATACATATGGTTGATAGACATGGGGAAAATGGAGATGCATCATTTTATGATGAGGACTGCTTAGAAAGGAGACGTTCCTATAAAGAGGATGAAAAAGACCCATGCTTTTCCCTCTGCATTAACTACGCTCACTCGCATTTCCCTTCAACTATGAAAGAATCAGTTAGCCCTAAGGTATGCATAAAGAGCATGGGATGTGTCCTTCTTAGTTTTCCTATCTTGTCTCGTTTGATGCATCTTGTGCTTGATGAGGAAGCTTAAGCAAAGTTTGTACATTTTATTATATCAGCATTATCTCTTTTGATTGCAAATGCTCAGGTGCTTTATTTTTTGTTCTCTTCCTAAGAATCCAGGATCATATATTACAATTGATAATATGAGTGTATTCAACACACCAAGGAAATTTGTTAGGTCTCTGGAACAACAATCCTCCTCCAAAAAAAAATGTAGAAAATTGCAATCTAGAGGAGAATTTGTAGATTCTGCAGAAGCTAAGCATGATAATTTGAATGCAATTGACTGGAATATGAAATTAACTTCAGCTGCCAATGGCACTGTGAATGAATCCACGGGTGGAGACAATCGACATATGATAACAACAAAAAAAGGAAGGACAATGCTTGGCAGTCTCTATAGTGTAGCTGATGGGTATTCAATTAGAAGCAATTCAGAAGAGGGAGATCTGTAGAACAATTCTAAATGGTCAGAAAGTGTGCATAGAACTAATTCTTTGTCACCTGCTTCAAGCACTATTTTTGAGGATATGTTATATAACGAGGAAGATTACCATAGCACTGGTCTGACTGAGTTAGAAAAAGAAGCTTATAAGACAGATGATAAGAAAGAAAATTGCTTACTAGCTAATCTCGATTCCTTTGAAGGTTCAACTGATTCTTGCAAATGGCAAGAGACAAAAACATTTTGTACATGTTGGAGAAGAGCATTGTGCTTTATGGAATCCATTCTGGGAGTCTCCTTGTGTGCCGTGTTGGTTGTTCCTGCAATTATGGTGGTTGTCAATTTATTTAGCAAGCAAGAGGAATACCATGTCATGGTTACCACCTAGGACATTCTATTTTGTGGTCATTTAAAATTAGTAATTTACAAATATTATCGACTTAGTCTGCAACCATTGTTTAAATGGGAGTATACAATTTGAATCATGTTCTTGACGCATCTTGCTTTTGTCTTTCCCTTATTCATCAGGATTTCTTCCATATATTTGATTGCAGAGGGGATTATGATAAAGCATAATTCCATTTATGCACAGTAGGAGGATGAAACATGGAAATATTTTTGCTGCTGGAATGATGTGTAAGTTATGAGGATTTTTATCCCTTGAATATAAAAAATATATATTGTGAGGTCTCATTATATATAAATTACTCAATCTGGAAAGTTATAGTTGTTAATTTTTACCAGGTCTTCTTTCAATCCACTGAATGATACAAGCATCAAGATAAATCTAACATAGTCACTGTGCATTAAATGCTTAAGGTTTAGTCTGATTGTGTAGAAGGAATAGTCTAGGTTGAACAAGGTTAAGAACCAGTGGTCAATTGTAAAATCAGTGTCATGAATTATGACAGTTAACTTCGTGCAATTGTAGTGCTCATTATTGATATTTTAAATGAATATGAATTTCTTGTCCACCTTGCAATCTTTTTAAATCATTGAACCAACATGCTATCTTGCTATTTCTAGATGAGTATATTGCAGAAACAACATAAGTACGAACCTCCCAAGATATGTTGAGAGCATAAGTGTGGTTCTTGTATCCACTATGAGAATGTGGGTGCCTGATAAGCATGATTTTACTTTGAGCCTTGAGCTTTTCCTACTCAATAAAAAATGAAGGGGGAAGTTTGCAGAAGTGATAGATTGTCTATACAAATAAACATTTGAATTTTTATTATATTCATTTGATATTGAGAAAGCTTAGAGGTATTTAATATGGATTGGTGTTATTATTATACTTTGACAAAATCCTCCTCTTCTCATAGTGCTGAAAGCATGTATAGGGTATCTATTATGCCAAAGTTACCCAAAAATTGCATTTGGCCCCAACCGCTTGAAATGGCCTTCTTGCACTAGTGGGATAGCCATTGAGTGGCAACATGTATTAGGGGGTTTTGAATTCTGGGCTCTTTTTCTCCACAAAAGGGGTGCAAACAAACCTAAAAAAACAGACGTAAGTTAACTTCAGACCCTATAAACCAAGTCTGAGTGTGATTTAGGTGATTTTGGGCTCTTGATGCAGAAAATAGCGATATGGCATGTGTTTGAACTTTCTATGTAAACTTGGTTTGATTTCTTATATTAGGACTAATAACAAAGTGTTCTTACAGGTGGAAAATAAGTATAAACCCGAAGAAATGTTGTTTGGGCCTGTTGGAGTGAATTACATGAATTGGGCTGCCTAGATGGTTGTGGGAATGGATACGGGTGTACCCTGGGTAATGTGCAAATAGGATGATGCACTAGACCCTGTGGCGAGTTCTGTTAAAAACGCCCTCTTAGATATTTATATGATAATATCTTTAACTGGGCATTTGGTGACCCCTGTGTCTGGATGAACTTATCAAATTGTATCAAAATATTGCACCAATTACATCAATTGAATTAATTACCTTTGCATATTCTGTACAATTCATACTAATGGAATTTAAAATAAGTAATTAGTGTAGACACAAATAAATTGTCATTTTTCATTTTGATGAATGACTACTACTGAGTGTAATTGAAAGCAAAATAGCTACCATTTAATATATTATGAGGTTTTCAGGGTTCCGCACTCTATTTTTCTTAGTCTTGTAATAATCAATGTTGAGATATCCAAGATTCCATTGTTTTACCTTATTTATTCTTTAATATTTGAAACAGATAAACACTTGCAATGGTTTCTACTACGACAACTTTGTACCTAACAATCCTTATAAGCCAACAATGTGGACGGAAGCCTGGAGTGATCTGAAATGGATAGAACTAAAGAGCCACACCAAGAAAAGGTTTTGGGAATGCCGTGTATTGGAAGTGAAATTTTGGACCATGTGGAGAGGATCTTACCCCTGCACTCCACACTCTACAAAAGCTGAAGCAAGAGCATGCAAAGTGAGGGAACTACCTAACCTCCACATCAAGACTCCTGCATTATGATGAAACTTTGTGTCTGCATAGAAGAAAGAAGAAGAGACCCAAAACAAAGACTATTGAGGCATACCTGATAGATGACATCACCATGTAGAGTCCACAAATCCGTAGATTAGATGCCACATGGAATCTACAGAAGAAAAAGTAACCCTTCAAGGAAACATAAAGATCATACAACCTAAAATCCATTACAGGAGGCAATTACTTTGGGGGTTTCCATTGGCATCATTCAAGGGTTTGCAAGGAAGATGGAGGAGGAATTTGATCAGTCTAGGGGAGAGAATCTAGGCATTCCAAGAGAAGAGAAACCAATAGAAGTGGGATTAAAGAGGGAGATTGGGACATTAGTCAAAAAATTGGCATTGGAAGTTGAAAGCTTCAGAAGTTGATGGCACAGAAGCAGAAAACTAAAGACTAAGAATGAGAAGTATGTTCCTAGATCACGAGGACGAAGAGAAGTATGACCCTATCCACATAGAAAAAAGATTATCTCAAAGCCAAGATGCAATATGAAAAATGCATCCATGGAGTAAGAATACACAAAATATCTGTCTAAGAGTATATAGCTGATATTTGTCATCATTCTTGAGCACAGAAAGAGCCAAACAAAGGCCATGCTGGTTTTCACAAATGGGTTTCCACGGTAAAATTTGTGTTAGTTCTGTGTATGTAATTGGTGTTTCAGAATTGGTTTTCTTCCTCATTTTAATTACAGTTTGCAAGTAATATTGTAATACACAGTCAAAATTAATTTGAAATGAAATAGAAAACATAGAGAAACATTATAGCTTTTTGCAAAAATAATTAAGGTCCATACTGGTGAAATGACTCAGCCATAGGATGACCGATTATGGATCAGAACCAAGGACCACCTCTGCATGGTTTATTGGTGTTTGTTGTTGTTATGGCCTTAAAACTAGCAAGAATTGAGATTTACTCTGTTTTATTATTGGTTGAGGGTTAAAATAGTGTTGAATCATGTGTTTTCTTATTGTTAAAACAGAGTTAAAAAATGTTTTATTATTGTTTGAGGGTTCCTTTCCTAGGTCTCTTATTGCCTCTTGAACTCAATTCCATACCAAGATTGAGATTTGGGATTCGATTGGATAGTTATATGCAGTACAGTTCTACTTGGTTTTTTACTTTGACTACATAAATAAAAGAATACAACCAAACCATATTCTTTGGTGAAAAATATGTGGGCTTCCTAGTCTTTGAAAAAATTTATGCAATAGAACCGGGGCATAAAAAGGATACCTTACCATGGTTATAGTACAGAAGGATGACAAATTACATAGTTGAAATGAGAAGCAAGGGATTGCATTCTCACACCAAGCTTATGATTTCCAAGGTAGTAACCTTGATGACTTGCATAATTTTTTCCAAAATCTCTTATTGTCTCTTGAACTGCATTCCACACTCAAGATCGAGTTTGGGATTCTATTGGGCTGTCATATGCAGTGCAATTCTACTTGTTTTTTTCACTTTCATGCTACAAAAGAATGAAAGAACTCTTTCATTCTATAACACAACACTTATGGTTTTAAAGATTCGTAATACAATTTTGTTACTGGATTCCTGAACTAATGACCGTGCATTGATACAATCTTTTATTAACAGAAAGGTGTTGTGCAATTTACTTGGTACTTCAACTACTAGTTTGTTCCAAATTTATGAATAATGATCTTATTAGTTTACTAACTTTGATTTATTATTTGCTGATGTGCATGATATAGCTAGGAGCTATTTATGTATCTCAAACATTACAGTTTAAAGCTCCTGTTTGCATTGGAGATAAACTACTCACTGAAGTGCAGGCACTAGAACTCAGGGAGTACATGCAAAAATACAGGTTTAATTTTTTGAATTCTCCCTCTCTCTCTCTGTATTTTCAGGTATAGATGGAAAGATGAATGAAGATGTTGGACCATTTTTTAATTAATGTCTGTAAAAGTAAAGAAACGATACTATACATTAGAGAATTCAATTACAAAGACTTTCCATCTTGATTCAAATTTGAATGTGTCTGCAATTTATGAGTGCTCAGGATGAAGAGTGAGCATCTATATATTTAAAAGTAAAATAATAATTATGAGTTCTCATAATAAAGAATAACATCTATATAACCTGGTTGTTTGCACTGCTAAGGCGTTGCAAGCACTGCTGCACAACATGATTACCATTCGAGTCCTTTATGAGAGTCACAACACCAGGCTTAAGCGAGGATACAACCATTGAAACCTCCCGTGGAGTCTTAATAATCTCTATCAATTTCTGTACAGTCTGGTTAAGATAATGGCAAGTCAACTTAGAGAGCACCAACAGCATTTAAAATGTGCATTTAGCCCAGATTACCCCTCATTTTCTTATCTTGACCATCATGCATCATTAGCTACATAAGATTGCATTTACTGCACCACATTAAAGGGTTTAGCTATTGAAAGTAGAGTAACTTGGAAAAGCGTATTCTACCACTGACATATTATTGTGCTCCATTTCAATCAACACTTGTTGATTTAGTTTGTTATAAAAGATCCATTGTCTAGTTTTGCAGCAGCAACCTATTTCATGATTATATTCTGGCACTAAGAGAAGGACAGTGTACTCAATTAAGCATTTCAGAGTTGACAACATAGTCTGTGTAAGGAATTGTATAACAGGTTGTAACTTAGGAACCTATGAAAATCAGGGCTCTTTTCAAAGCCCAACATTGCTGATAATACTATGATGCATGTTGCACAGTTTTTCGAGTTGTACACAATTTATGGGGCTGTACCACACAATTGAATTCTCTGCATATTTTACAGCCAAACAACTTATACCCAGGATTTTGGGAAACGATCTATATATTGCTTCATTAGCAGATGTGGAGACCTATGACTACAGATACCAGATTCAAGAACCATATCATAGTATTTACTATTTTTCATATGACATTTCCAACCTTCTTCACCCTTTGGAGTTAATTGGCATGGATGATATTGTCGCCACTTGTTTATTTAATTGGATATTTTTGCACATATATGGTGTTATGGTCTAATGACAATGATCTAAATGTGATGTCCTTTGATAGCTATCACCTATTGCATGATATGATCATATTATGTGGATATTGTATATTTGCAATTGCATTAGTGTTAAAGGTAGCAATGGTTTATTGTATGTATGCATGATATCACCAGCCACACCATGATATCAACAAGTACAATATATAATTGGCAAGTTCCTCATATTTCACAAAAATCAAGTGTTTGTATTCAGAGCATAAGCAATATGCTAATCTCAAACTGTAGTTCAAACTGAACAGTACGCCAACAGAATTAGAGAGGAAGTGTGNATGCATGATATCACCAGCCACACCATGATATCAACAAGTACAATATATAATTGGCAAGTTCCTCAGATTTCACAAAAATCAAGTGTTTGTATTCAGAGCATAAGGAATATGCTAATCTCAAACTGTAGTTCAAACTGAACAGTACGCCAACAGAATTAGAGAGGAAGTGTTAGATGGCAAACAACACATTGCTGCTATGCCTTGGCTATAAAAACTTGTGTATTAGAGAGGAAGTGTTAGTAGTTTCTAAATCCGT
>LPNX010495651.1:657961-659264 GCA_001517045.1 Pseudotsuga menziesii | reverse complement strand
GAAATTGAATGACCTTTCCAAATATATATATTTTTTCTATTGAAAATGTTGTTAACTATCTAAAGTTAGATAAATTTTAACGAGCACTTTTTATTTTTGTGACAATTTATAAGGTATATGTTTTTGTGGGTGCAACGTCTGAGTGTTTAAATGATGGAATAAACTTACGAAAATTGGTATACATATAGAGAACATATAGGACTAGTGCACAACTATTTTTCCAATAATAAAAATAATATTTTTAATTTTTTTTTAATTATCTAAGAGATCAAACCTTGAAAATGGTACGTCATTTGTGGGTGCAGCGTTTGAATGTCTTAATGCAATTATTTAGAAATGGGTTTTTTATAGCATGTAGAGATTGGTGTTCTTTAGTGCACCATACAATTTTTTTTAAATGGTTGAGAAAAGAAAGAGATATGGATGAAACACTACCAGTGTGTTTTTTGAGTTGAGGAGTGATGATAGAAGATAAATAAGAAAATAATAGAAAAAAATTATGTATTCTTATTAAAATTTACATATTTAGAATCTACAAAAAAAACCATATATGTTTCTAAAATCTCATAAAAAATGGAGGTGTGCAGCATAATCAGACGAACCGCTAAACACGAGCATATTGAAAATTTGGATATAATGCTGAATTAGCCATGGTTTATCATACTCCAAGGCATAGGCATGTTGAATCCGAAGCAAAGTACAAAGCAGACACATAGGCATAGGAATTCCATGAAAGCATGGGTGGAGGCTCGGCCTTATCATTTGGAGGGAATAAATTTTTGAATTTAAAGAATACACAAGCACGATTTAGCTAAACAAAATGCGTGCGCGTTGTATAGAAACAAAACACGTGCGTGTTATGTCCAAACAAATCACGTGCGTGTTTTGTAAAATAAAAAATAGCGTTCATCATCATTTTCATCTTCATCATCTTCATCATCTTCATCTTCATCATCATCATCTTCTTCTTCTTCATCATCATCATCACCTTCATCATCATCATCATCATCAACATGATCATCATCATCAACATCAACATCATGAACATCATCATCACCATCATCATCATCAACATCATCCTCATCATCATCATCATCATCAACAACATGATGATGATCATCATCATCATCTTCATCATCATCATCCTCAACATCAACATCATAAACATCATCATCACCATTGTCATCATCATCATCATGATCATCAACATGATCATCATCTTCATCATCTTCATCTTCATCTTCATCTTCATCATCATCATCACCATGATCATTGATCATCGATAATCGTCATCAACATCACC
>LPNX010495651.1:647961-655461 GCA_001517045.1 Pseudotsuga menziesii | reverse complement strand
CATCAACACCATGAACATCATCATCCTCATCCTCATCATCATCCTCATCATCATCACCACCAACATCATCACCATCAACATCATGAACATCATCATCATCATCCTCATCATCATCCTCACCATCAACATCATGAACATTAACATCATTCATCATCATCATCCTCATCACCATCAACATCATGAACATCATCATCCTCATCCTCATCCTCATTCTCATCATCACCTTCATCATCATCATCATCATCACCATCCTCATCATCACCATCAACATCATGAACATCATCATCATCATCCTCATTATCAACATCATCAACATCATCATCATTCATCATCATCATCCTCATCATCATCATCACCATCAACATCGTGAACATCATCATCCTCATCTTCATCATCATTACCTTCGTCATCATCATCCTCATCATCATCATCACGATCAACATCGTGAACATCATCATCATCATCCTCATCATCATCACCATCAACATCATGAACATCATAATCCTCATAATCCTCATCATCATCATCATCATCCTCACCGTCAACATCATGAACATCATCATCATTCATCATTATCATCCTCATCATCCTCATCACCATCAACATCATGAACATCATCATCATTCATCATCATCACCATCAACATCATGAACATCATCCTCATCATCCTCATCATCATCCTCATCATCAACATCATGAACATCATCATCATTCATCATCATCATCATCCTCATCGTCATCATCATTATCACCTTCATCATCATGAACATCATCATCATCATCCTCATCAACATCACCATCAACATCATGAACATCATCATCATCATCATCATCCTCATCATCAACATCATCAACATCATCATCATCATCCTCATCATCATCATCACCATCAACATCATGAACATCATCATCATTCATCATCCTCATCCTCATCATCATCACCATCAACATCATGAACATCATCATCATCATCCTCATCATCAACATCATGAACATCATCATCATTCATCGTCATCATCATCATCATCATCATCACCTTCATCATCGTGAACATCATCATCATCATCCTCATCATCATCACCATCAACATCATGAACATCATCATCATCATCACCTTCATCATCGTGAACATCATCATCATCATCCTCATCATCATCACCATCAACATCATGAACATCATCATCATCATCATCATCCTCATCATCATCCTCACCATCAATATCATGAACATCATCATCATTCATCATCATCATCCTCATCATCATCATCACCATCAACATCATGAACATCATCATCCTCATCCTCATCATCATCCTCATCATCAACATCATGAACATCATCATCATTCATCATCATCATCATCCTCATTCATCATCATCATCATCCTCATCCTCATCATCATCACCACCTTTATCATCATCATTATCATCATCATCAACATGATCATCATCATCACCATCAACATCGTGAACATCATCATCATCATCCTCATCATCATCACCTTCATCATCATCATCATTATCATCAACATCAACATGATCATCATCATCACAATCAACATCATGAACATCATCATCATTCATCCTCATTCATCATCATTGTGTGTAATTTATTTAAGTTTACTTTCTCCTTATAAATTGGATTTTGGATTACTAATATAAAATGATTTTAGTATATCTTCTTACTTCATAATCTATTTTCAATTATTTACGAATAACTAGTCATGGAACATAAAATTTAAATTTATCTTTTTCTTATAAAAACAATAATAGTTTAAATAAATTTTCTATATCTTTTTATTTCATTTATTTATAAATGAATATTACCTCACCATGTTTTAAAATTTAAATATGTCACATTTTTAAATGATAATCTTTAAATCACCACATCTAATGATTTTAGTTGATATTGTAATTACATTTAGCCGTGCACCCACCCCATTCACTGTGCTTAAACATATCGAGTGCACATTTTGCTTATACAAATCGCATGCGCGTTTTGAGATTGTTAAAACAGTGAATTGTCATTGTTCGAGAGCAACTTCACTGTGTTTTTATGAAAATTCCGATTAGCGCGCATTATTTCTCAAGACCACGAGCCTGCCTGTGGAAATACTCACAATCTACACCATCTCCATCATTCTTTTTGTTATGCAGGTGCAGCATTAAGGACATCTTTCATGGTTGAGGAGCACACAGGATAAGATATCAAGCTTCAATGTCATTTCATGGTGATGGTGGATATAACTTTCATTTGCTTATTATTCAAGAGAACCAAAGGTAAATTTTTCCATTCATTATTGTTTTGATGGAAAATATGAACAATTGAGAAGGAAGATTGAAGCACCTTGAAGGATCAATAGTTATAAAGCAAGTTAAAGGTTTGGAAGCTTGTAATTGAAGAGCAACAAAAACAAACTATATTGACATTAATCATTGTGGTGATGGGGAATGTACGTAACTGAGGAAGAAAATCAGCAAGGAGGAAGAGACCTCAAGAAGTCATCGAAGAAGAGAAAGAAAAGAAAAGAATAGGCATGATGAATTGGAGGCTTTCTTTGGAAACTAATCCAAATCCAATTATAGAGGATACGGCAGTTCATCCTATTAATCCAGCACAAGAAAAATGAAGCATTCACTAGAGGGACCTTCAATTTCCACAATAGTTGTTGAACAAGCACCCCATGGAAGTATTCAAGAAGCAAAATGTAGGTGCTCATTAAGGGATGTTTCATATCCCACATCAAGTCAAAGTGATAAGTTACCATCTCAAGACGAAGCTCATGAAGAGGCGGTGTACATGGATCCTACTGTTGAAGAGACATTGGACATGGAGCCTACTGTTGAAGAAGAAAATATTAATCGGACCATCGATGAGGATGTTGGACTTCCACCATCCAACTACCAGGAAGAGAGTGAAGGACAACAAGTTGCTACTGAAACACCAGAGTGTATTGTTGATGCACTAGATGATAGAAATCCAACCCCCTTTCCTCCATTAGAAAGCACACGTTGAAGAACTCCGAAGCATATACAAGTTGATGAACGACTTCTCAATTCCATTGAAGGTACGCTATCTAAACGTAGTATTGCTTATCAAACTCAAAAGATACTAAATAAATATTTTGTTTCTAAATGTGATGGAGATAAATGTAGATTATTTTTATCATTGTTAAAATATAGGGGCATGAATATTGTTAGGAAATCGTTAGGGATAAATATGATAAAGCCTTCTGGACCAAGTTCTCATATATTTAAAAGCTTAGTATATGCCTTTGGTAAAATTGGTAAGAACACACGGTCAAAGGACCGCAATGCGGCTCGTTGTGTGTTGTCACAAGAAATTGTAAATAAGAACACCAGGGTCCTTCGTTTTCTCAAGCCTACATCTAAACTAGTTAATTTGAATGTAAAAACCCTCCGTAGGTATTCTATTAGAAGAGAACATCTTGACACAACCGCCCAGACAGATTTTTGGGCCTTTATTGGTCGGTTGCCACGTCATGTCATGAAGCTAGTTGATGCAGTAAAGGGACTAGTGCAGAGTTTCTCACATGATCACACAAGGCCTTATTCAAACCGGAAGGATGTACTAAAACTGAGAAGGGGTTCAAAGGACCATGAACCACATATTAAGCATATTCCTGATATAACACAGACAGAACTATATGAGAAATTTAGGAATGAACATAGACAATTGAATTTGGGGCAAAGATCCTTTGAGAAATGTAAGCCCTAGTATGTTAGAATAAATACTCTTCATAACACTTGTTGTTGTAGATACCATGTAGAATATGAATATTACTATAAAACATTTTTGTACATTCATCATGTGTTGCATACTAACCATGTGTAGGAGTGCTCCTTGACAATACCACCGACCTCATCAAGAGAATTCATTCATAGTATCATGTGCAATAGGCCTGAGGGGCAAACTTACTATGCAAAATCCTGTTTGGATGGAACTTGCTCCAACTGTGTTGGAATGGCATTATTGAGCCAATGTATGCATGAAACTGGAGACAATGAATTTGGGAATATGGTTACAGACATGAAAAGTTTCAAATATATCAGCTATGAAATAGTCCTAGGGAAAGAAAGCAAAAAAATACAATTGGTGACATCTCAGATACATGCATTTATCTATAAATTTATGTTTGAACACTTGCATTTCATTCCTTACTTACAAAAAAACATGATATTGAGATCATTTTGTGTCAACATGTACAAGTTAGTGTCTTCATCAAGGAATTTATTGAAAAGACACGTCAATATGTTAAGCATGTCCACTTGGCACGATGGCAGGATGAGAAGTTTAAAATATGTAGAGATACATTTCCTCATGGTACTATACTTTCAGTTGTTGATTTTGCCGAGAACTACACTCTGCAACCTCAAAATGAGATCCAAAGTCAGTATTATCACTCTGAGCAGGTTTCCTTGATGGTGCATATCACATATAGGCATGACCCAAATAGTAGTGAAGAGCAAAGAGAAATTCTAAAGGAATATCACTTCTACATAAGTGATGATAGGTGCCATGACTTCCACTATGTACATCATTGCTTCATCATGTTCTATGATCATTTGAAGGGCAAGAACATACAGATGGATCGACATTGGATTTGGTCTGATGGATGTGCTGGTCAGTTCAAAAATGCAAGCATATTTCAATGGTTGTGTTCATTGCATAAAAACTACAAAGTTCCACATATGTGGAACTATTTTAAGACTGGGCATGGTAAAGGAGAGCATGATG
This sequence comes from Pseudotsuga menziesii, assembly GCA_001517045.1. Classification (NCBI taxonomy): domain Eukaryota; kingdom Viridiplantae; phylum Streptophyta; class Pinopsida; order Pinales; family Pinaceae; genus Pseudotsuga; species Pseudotsuga menziesii. Next base: position 650,703 of record LPNX010495651.1, on the reverse strand, counting down.
GAGCCGGAGCATGTGTCAAAACAGGCCTATAAAGAGAGGAATTGAAATTATCTACAATATCTACTATTCGAAATGCTCAATCTATAGTCAGGTGGTGCATGTCAGTAATGGGAGAGGAATTAGCTATGCGAGTAGAATCCACAAGAAAGAGACATGTGGAGAGAATTTTTTTGGAGGTGGTAGACATAGATCTTTCACATGCATGGGAATGCAAGACTGTTCTTGGCACTCATGGCTTTCATTCGGTTCGAAGTTCTGATAACCCAGTATTTGGAATTTGGACCAGAAAACTCGCTTGTTTTTGCTTGCCTTACTATGATGGTGACTGGGATGTGTGTGAATCATTGGATTAGGTTGATGGATGGGATCGCATATCACTTCCACTTGATCAGCGTGCAATTGTTGAGTTAACTCCGTTGGAAGAAGACCAATCGTCTATTTCTATATATTTTGATCATGTATCAGACCTTGTACAACCCGGTATGATGCATTTCCTTAACATTTTTTTGATAAATTTATGTAGTCTTGAAACTCACATTAATGTCCTTGTATCACAAGGAAAATATTTGATCATATACCTACAATCATAATATGCAGGACACATATACGCAGTGGTTGCCTCAAAAGATAGTGAATGGGGTGGTGATTACTGGTTGGCACGTTGTATAGAGGGAAAGAAAACCATCATTATGTCCACGACTGATGATGAAAACAACCACTTCCCCACTGGGTCTATGGTTGTTAAAGGTGAATACCTTACACATGACAACAATGCAAGAAAGAAGGGTGGATATGTTTATAGGGATTACAAACCAGGTGCAAGTGTGTATCACTTTACCAACTTAATAATTGGTACAAACCTTCAGGTACGAACAATGCCTAGCCGAAATTCATCAAAGGTACGCTACTTCTTACTGGGTACAGAGCACGAGAGACTAATGGAGACCATCATTATAAGAGATGATCCGGAGGGCTTGGTTGTATGATGATAGGTGGGATCTAGCATGATGAGGTATGTATCATAATTTATATTTCCCCATGTATGTTTCTTATGAATATGTCAATTTTGTGTTCTTGATATGCAAAATTTTCCATAATGTTGTTTATAAAGATGCCAAAAGTTCTCTTGTATGTCAAGTTAATGAACATGCAAAATTTTACATATGATCAATAAACCATATATATCAATCATATGAACATTTCAAGATCTCATTCACATGATATACATAACATTAGAATACATACATGTACCTCCGTAGGTCATACCTATCAAAGTTTTTTGTAGGTTCTCTTACAGGACTAAAACCCTATTTTTTTAAGTAGGTAATATTGTCAATATTTTCAGCCGATAAATACAACTAGGATGATGGAAACAAGATGCCGCAACGATAAACTTATGTTTTAAGGCTTGTATAATTTCCTTCTTGACAACTCACCTCTTATACCTGCATGTCCATTGCCAAAGGAGTAGTGCCTAGTAGTGTTGGAATTTCATCTCATTTTTTTTTATTGAGAAGTTTAATTTCTACTTAAAAGATAATAAAAGATAATAAGAGATTTATTTAACTTTGTTTTTAGTTGATTATGTTTTTTGAACATTGAAAGTGGAAGAAAATAACCTACTAATATTGACACAAACAACTCAAAAGTAACATGCTTCAACATTATGCATATGAAGTATTCAAAAGTAACATGCGCTAACATTATGCATGTGAAGTAGGTAAACATCATGCATGTGAAAATATTAAGTGATAAACTTAATAAACAAATAAAATTTGGAACCTCTCGTGCTTTCGAAAGGTCAATGTTTCATATGCATAATAGAAAATTTTGGAAGGCTGACATGTTGGGTTATTGGTGTACTTGAAACTATGATATTTTAGCTAGGGGGGGGGCTCTCCCTCCTGTCCATTGCCCGATGACCTCTGTCTACGGTGGTTTCTGAAGCTAGGGTTTCACTCAGTAGGGGACAATGTAGTCATGCCAACGAGGGACAAATTTGGAAAGCCACGGATGGTGGGGATGCGGTTGGCGTTGCCATATTTTCCATGGCCAAACACGCTAGCAGGAGTTGACGAAATTCAAAATTGCTGCTCTGTGAGGTTTTTTGCGCACTGGGCCCAAGTCCACCAGGTGTCCCTGAACGGTATCTAGAGGTGACATACAACTCGCCATAGATCGATGCTCGGGCCTCCGATCGACGAACCGCCGATTCCGTTGGATTCGTGACGTGGGATTTTAGCTATAGGGGGCCCTCTCCCTCCTGTCCATTTCCCAATGACCTCCATCTACGGTGGTTTTTGAAGCTATGGTTTCACTCAATAAGGGACAATGTAGTCACGCCAACGAGGGCCAAAGCTAGAAATCCATGGATGGTGGGGATGCGGTTGGCATTTCCATATTTCCCATGCCTAAACACACTAGCAAGAGTTGACATAATTCAAAATTACTGCTCCGTGAGGCTTTTTGCGCACCGGACCCAAGTCCACCAGGTGTCCCTGAACGGTATCTGGAGGTGACCTGCAACTCACCATAGATTGATGCTCGGGCCTCCGATCGACGAACCGTAAATTTCGTTGGATTTGTGACGTGGGATTTTATCTAGGGAGGGGCCTCTCCCTCCTGTCCATTGCTTGGTGACCTCCGTCTACAATGGTTTCTAAAGCTAGGGTTTCACTCAGTAGGGATAATGCAGTCACGCCAATGAGAGCCAAAGCTGGACAATGCATTTCATTCCAGCGA
>LPNX010495651.1:607908-647568 GCA_001517045.1 Pseudotsuga menziesii | reverse complement strand
CCAAAACTGTCCAAGCCACATGTACATGTATCGATATGTACATATCCCATAAGACACATCAAAACTCAAGCTTCCTCTTGTTCTTTCTTGAGGGTGATCCTTTAGGCACAACTATAGGACCACTGTGCATCTCTGGATCCTCCAAATTAAATATCAATTATTAAATTCAACTAACTATGTACTTATACATTAGCTCAATAAAATACCATATCTAAATTAACTCAAAAATTATGAAAATGTTAATGGACATTGCATGAAACAGTTGTTCATTAATGGACATCTCACCTAAGTGAGAGACTATGACACAGGGGATTGTGTTTTTTGTGTAGCAGATGGAGCTGTTGGTTGAACATGAAGGATGGTCGCATCCATGGTCGAACCAAAGGGGGCAGGAACTAGTGGTGGTGGTGGTGGCTACAATCACCAAATCTTGAAATAGTTAAAAATGTACATGAATAAACAATAGACAACAATAACACACTATGTCTATATCATGTTCAAATAGTTGTACCTCTGTGTGGCTTGTTGTTATTGAAGATACCACATTGACTGTTGCATCAATAACTCTTGCTGCTGGTGGCTACAATCACCAAATGTTGAAATAGTTAGACATGCATCAATAAACATACGCCAACAATAATAAACTATGTAACGATCATGTTGAAATAGCTGTACCTCTGTGTGACTTGTTTCCATTGTAGATGCAGCACTGACTGCTGCATCAACCATCCATGCGAGGTGTTCAATAGTAAACTCTAGCTCCTGATGCAATAAACATGCAAATCAAACATTAACAAAACATTTTATGCACTGGATTTCAAGTTAACCAAGAAATATCATCGAAGGATATACAAATTACCATGGTATCAGTATCTCCATGGTCGTGGACAACTTCACTCTTTCTAGGAGTAGGTCATCTCATATACACTTGACCCTTGTTCACATATGGCCTATGAGGAGATACAACTCCAGGAAATGGTCCAGGTGTTTCGGTTGGTGCCTATAGTCAACAAGAGTTCATGTAGCTAGACATGCATGATTCAACGAACATACATGTATTTAAAAAATGACATTTTTTAAATGTTTAAAATGTTTACCTCCATCACTGCTTTCCCTCATGAAGGATATGGCATCTGCCCAGATATTTCCTTGGTCAATACGACCATGGATCCTACCTCCATCACTGCTTTCTCCCATGAAGGATTCAACATCTGCAAGTTTAATAATTGTAAATATTAGACCGTAGATAACATTAGTGAACTAACATGTACAATATGTGGAAATTAACAAATTAACAAGTATTAAAAAACTGAAATTTTAAAATGTTTACCTCGGTGTGAGATACGGAAATGGGTGCTATAGGAATCTCTCCACCAACCAAGGGATCAGTGGATGGAATGTCATGCCCTTGTGTAGAGTGTGGAACATGATACTCTGGGGCGTCGCTGCTGGCATAAAGCATCAACTGCAAGTTCACAAAATTAATATATTAGCTCAAATTATACATATGTGTACAAAGAAGAAAATAAATGAAGAATTTATTACAATTAACCATATATATACATCACTCAAAAATCCATTGAAGACAACATCTGACGAAAGACCATAGCATGGACGACCACACGATGTGCACTCGTGAGGCTCAAAAGTAGGCTGGCAATGTGCTGATAGTGCTGCACTAGCAGATGGTCTTGCAATAGATGGGGGTACTGCACTAGTGGGTGGTACTACACTAGAAGATGGTCCTGCACCATGACGACTTGGTGTATGTACCACACCAGGGACAGATGTCCCTTCCTCACCCATATGTTGAACCATAGTGCTATGGCGAACAACGGCCCATGCCAAACTCAAAAATGCATCACGTGTCTGTGGAATAACATGATGTACAGGTGGGACATTTGGCCCAGGCAACTGCCTACGAGATGCAGGGATAGGGAGATCAACGTCTCGAAGCTTGGCATTGGGTCGGTTTTGGGGCATCCCCCCACAAATCCCCTGAAATTCCAATATATCAAAATAGTTTATGTGTTTACCCAACACAAACAATGCATACATCTTCCAAAGGAAGTACAAGGGGATTTCCCTATTGTTGTGTGGTGGCATATCAAAAAACATATACCATTTGTCCATCCAGTTATCAACAAATGGTTGATATGTGCACCACTCGATAGAGATATGTGGCCTATTTGCATTTGGGATTTCCCCCGTGTGAGGGTCCATAAACAATCAAAATATATGATCTTTGGTAATTTTGAACTTTTTTATTGCACTATAGCTAAGCCTATCAGCATACTCACATCTTTTTCTTTCTCTATATGATGTAACATCATATAGTATGTTGTTTGACAATGTAATAGTCTCAACAATTACATCCAAAGTGGATGCAAGTGAACGTCGAATCCTATCACTACCACTAAAAGCAGTACTGAGACCTCTCAACTGGGTAAGCTCAATCAATATTTCAGCATTGGTGTCCATAGCCGCAACTACAATAAAAAAATCAATAAGGAAATAATTAGAAACATATACATGGTATATAATGACATCTCTTCAAAATTGAAAATGTAAATTAAGGAAAACTCAAATTACAAGCAATTTAATGGCATTCACTTACATAAATTTAAAACTTAAAATTAAACATTTAACAATTAAATAGTGAGTTTCGTTCAACCTCTTTCTAGAATTTAAGGCACTTCTTCACCCTCATTGGTGACTTTTCCATGCACACTTGGGTTTAAACTTCTTTGAATTTAGGAGTGCTATTTTGACATGTTTTGTCCTTTACGTCCCTTGTATATGTAAAAGAAAGGGGCAAGGGACTATTAGGACATGTGAGGCAAGAAAAAGGGTGATACAGGGCTGCCACCATATCCTCTAAATATAATTGACTCGATCATGGTTGGGAACACTCTCACGATGCACTCTAGGTAGTTCATGGGTGTTCACCATTTCCATTGTTGTATAACCATGGAAACCAACCAAAAGTTACATGGAAAATGGAGAATTTGTGGACTGGACTACAATTGGTTGTAGATGAGCTTAGAAACTCAACGTGTAGAAATATATTACCCATTGTTTTTGCTATTTTAAACTTAGTGATGCAGGGGCATAGACTGTTTGAGTAAAGTCATTTATGTCTTTGCTAGATCAAGGGATCTCAAGGAGACCTAGGGTCTCACATGTTTCTAATTTTCTTTATTATGTTTATAGGATAATCCCTTGGGAGATCTAGGGATATGGGTAGTCAAATGTCAGAAAGCTGACATTATGTAAAAAATCAATCCACATTTCAGGCATATGATGTATGGAGTGGTCACCTTTCCTCAACATTTCGTGGTGATTATGACTTTATAAATTGTCGTTCATTCAACTCTCAGGATCAAGTAGATCTCTTGAATTAAATGTTGTTGTGAGATTTTATAGCTTATAAATTTACTCCACGTGTTGTATATGACTCTATGTATGTCTGGGACATTTAGAATGAATAGGTCAATGGATTCACATGGTATTGTTGAGTATTGATATTCTTCTAGAAATTACAATCCCTTTATATAGTCATATGTGTTTTTTATTGTGTCAAAGGATTGTTAAATATGGAATTCTGATCAAGATGAGGGTCCAACTTGCATATTTTGATCACAATTTTCTCTTTCTTCCATTTTGATGATTATATTGGTTGTTACATTTGGATCCCTTGTTCACTATGTATCTTAAAATGTTGGCATTCACCTATCTATGAAAATAATTGCTAAATTTTATTGCACTTTGTGTTAATTCCAGCACAATCATTGCATTTGAAGGTTTGACTATGCATGTTACAGGTGGGCACTCTCACTAGTATCCCAATTCAAACTTTGCATTGTCCATCAAATTCTATGCAAGTTGGGATTATACTTGTGTTTGTTTTATATATTTCTAGCCTTTTGGAACATTGAATATCTATTAGACATGATGTTTTTGATTCTTATAGCCTATTTTAGTTTGAATCCATCAAACATTAGCTTGGGAGTTGTTGGATTGATTATTCTATCAAAAAACACAATTATAGGTTAAAAATTGACAAAAAAAAGAATGCTTTGGGTGATTGAATTACCTTGTTGGATGACAATTCACCAGTGAAATATCCTCCCCTCAACCTAAATAAGCTCCTCCAACAATCCCAAGCAGTTAACTTGCTCAAAAACGCTCCAATTGGCCTTCGTTTTCGCATTCTTGATTGTTAAAATGGGCTGTGGGTTTCAGGCCTGTGCATTTTTTATTTTTTATTTTACAAATCGCGTACGCATTTTATAACTACATATCGCGAGCACGTTTTGTAGTTATATAACGCCTACGCGATATGGCTTCCTATCCTACATGTCCCATGACATGTCAGGCTCGGGTTGAACCATAGCAAGTGCTATGTAGCAGAACCTTGATGTATTTTTTGGTAACGTGATCTTGTTTTTGAAAACTAGGATTGCATCTAAAAGGTCCCTCATCTTCTTGCACTGACCCTAATAGATACAGCAAGTAAAACAAGTTTGTAAAAAATTGTCATGAGAAACAACAACAGTATGTTGCAAAAGAAAATATGCTTCTTTTGATCTAAAAAATTATGTTATGCACATGTTTATAATAAATATGGGAAATAGCTTGTTATATTTGAGACAAAAACAGGTGAAAGAAGAAAAAGAAAAAAAACTTGAAAGACATAAAAAAGAGGCCTAGAAGAAGCTTAATAGTCCGAAGGAAAATTTACGTTCAAAACAAAGCTTAAAATATGCCAACACCAAGAACCGTGTAAGTTTAAGGGGAGTATGTAACATCCCGGTAAACCGCATTCCTTTTTGGATTATTATCATTTCCATTAATTAAAACTAAAACTTAACCTACCTTGTAACAGTCTCGAAGAGAAGTTAGGTTTTGTCGGCTCTACTCATCGAGTGGGAAGAAGGAACGCATTGGGAGGTTACCAAATACATCCAATGGCAGAGATCTGTTTAAGAAAACGATGGCCAGTGACAAACGAATTAAAAAAAAAAATGAAACAAATGCCGACACACAGAAGGACCCTCCACGAAGTAAACAACTGTATTTTATGTAACATTAGTGACAGACACAAAAGATGGCCGTTAACAGACTTCAGTTCGGTGGGGAAGAAACATTCTTCTTGATGTCTTTGGTTTTCAATGGAATCGATGGCGTAAAAACTAGGTGGAGAACCCAAAATTTTCTGGGTTGAAGAAGCATGTCTGCATTTAATATTATACATTCTCTTTTCATAATCTACAGGCATTCCACGTTAATCACTCCTTACTTTTATTCGTTATTTCTATCGGCATTTTTCAAGAACTATTGTATTCTATGTTGAATTCTATGACCGTAACCCTTAGATATCCCTGTGTTCAGTTTTGTATTTTCTTTTTGTGTTGTGAGATGGCACGAAATGGCCTCTCTCTGTAAAAATAAAAGGAGGCTGTTTCCCTCGTTTCACCTCCTATTCCTTTCGAACCGTGAATTCAACTAAAACAACGATATTTAACTCTGCTGATTTGAAGGCGACAATTCTTTAACAGAACCGTGATATTCTTGGATAGAGAGTTTCTCTTGTTTATTTTTAAATATTACAATTCATATTTTTCTCTTCACTGCTGAGAATCGACTTGAAGGAAAGGGGTTTGCATATTGTTATATTTAATATTATGAACCCCTGTAGAAGAAACTCAATCTTTTGTTTATTACTCATTTAATTGTTTTTATTGACTATGAGTCAAGTTCAAGAGTTAACTCTACTCTCCTTCTTTGAAGGCTGGGATTTTAATTTTGAATGGTTGTGCTAGTTGGTCGATATGAGAAGCTGATTCCTAAAAGCAGGAGTTGGGAACTCCAAGATGTCCATAGCTTTACCAAACAAATTTATTTCTTTCGTTCAAGAACTCCAAAGCTTTATCAATATGTGAGAACGCAACCATGTCAATTATTAAAGTGAACTGACGCGGTGGATAAGTTTTAGAGTTAGCAATCCCAGCAGTTCGTGAAGGAACGTCCTCCTTGGGCAGCATTCCATGTGACTTTTTCAGTGAGAACGCTGGCAGATAACAAAACCATTTCTTTTATGGAAAGGCCTGTGTGGAAAACCAAATTGTCCACCATTCTGCATTTATTTAGGTTTTACATTCTTCAGTCATTTATACGTTGTGGAAAAAAGAACGGATCTCCATATAAAGAGCCAACTTCAAATATGTGGTATGTGTTAGTTTATTTTCATATTTGTAAACAGGGGATTCATCATTTTCTTCTTCCCTTACTGTCATTATATATATCCCTTGCTATATTTTGCTATCATTTTAATGTGCTCATACGACATAAAGAAAGGAAAGAAAGCGTAGGTCTCTTAATGCATCTTTTCTTGTAAAGATGATTTACTATGTTTATATCTTTGACTATGTTAGCTAGTTTTCCATTAAAGAGCGTGACTCATATAGAATCTTTATTAATAAAATAGTGGGGTTGATTGTGCTTTTCTTAAGGAAATGATTCAATCCAATAATAACCCTTGCATGATATGTATCCATCAAGGATGCAGCTTAGATGTGTATACTTGAAAGTTATAAGTTGGGTGAAGAGAGTAGATATATATATATATAATAGTTTTTTTTGTTATGTATAAAAACCTTTTAGAGAAAGGGAGCGGATTCTTTTATATATATATATATAATAATGTTTCTTTTTTAAGTATAAAAACTTTTTAGAGAAAGGGAACGGATTCTCTAAATTGGAATAGTGATTCCAATATATAAAAACAACATCTCAATAATTTTATTAATTCTTATTAATATAATTGAGGGATTAAAATGATGGTCTCTATTTGTCACCTTAGGTTAATATGAATAATTATGCTAGAAGAAAGGATTAAAAGTAAAAAAAAAATTTACCCCATCTTCTAAGAAGGTAAAGAGGAGATTGAGTTTGTTAGAAAAATGTAGCTTCTCATTAGAGCCCCCATTACCACTAACAAAAAAATAGACACAACACAACAATACCAAAAGGAATGCATGATTCCACTAAATAGAGAGCAAAGGAGTAGCTACCCATTCCACAAAGTAAACATTGAATGATTTGAAATAGAATTTTCACCTTAAACCTAACTTTATAAATAATATAGGTTGATGGTGGAACAACCTATGTAAAATAGCGATCCTCAATTTATAACACCAGTTGTAGTGTAACCTAACTGATTACGTTCAACTTCACTCCCTTTGCAAACAGTGTTGGGTGACTTATTTGATTACCCATATTAACTCTAGTCTTAGAAGCCTATGATGTTGTAGAGGTGAATTCACCAACAGTCTTACTATGCTTCCATAGTGCCAACATGTGAATGCATGTATATCACCCTAGTCAACACTAGGTTGATTCCAAGGGACTCAAAATGACGTCATTGGAGTGCATTTCAGAATTAGATATACTAGTTGGTCTATCGATGGTGGCTATAGGTTTTCTAGGACCTACAATCTCCCAAGCGAAAATTTCTTGGTAATTCCATCGATGTGGCCAATGATTGAAGGTTCGGAAACAAACTAGAGCCTAAGCAAGTGGGAATCAATTGCTTATCTAGAGCTTAGCAAGTTTGAACTAGGACAGTTGAGTCTTAGTCCACAAGGCAAGTGTACACAGACCATGTGGATGTAAACACTAAGTGCTTATATGGGTGTGAAAAATTAGGACTGTAAGTGCTTTTGATACCAACTGTAAGTAGCTTTTCTCATCATCCAATGGCAAGTAATGAGTTACTTCAAATTAGAACATTCTTTATTTACTGAGCATTCCTTGGCATAATGCAAGGAATTATGCTTTATTAATGGTTATCTTGCCTAATTCCCATGCATAAGTTACTTCTAACTTACCTTCCATTGAAGGTATAGATACCATCATGCACTTAGTGCCCCTTTTACATCACTTAAAAAAATAAAAGATAAAAAACCTTACTTTAAAAATAAAAGATAAAAAAAATAAACAAACTTTGCTTTTCAAAAATAAAAACTAATTTAAATTTAAATTTAAAAAAAAAGTTGTCAAAACCTCTATTATATTAAATAGAGTTTAGGTCTTCTCCAAGGGAAACTAGACAAGAGATAAAACAATACGGACAATATCAATACAAATTTTATCTCCTTTGACAAAGAATGCCCCTACTGATTTCAAACTCATGTCAACAACACTATTTCATATTTCTACAAATGATAATGATCTTGACTTTTATTGGAGATGCCAACATGAAATTATCCTAGAAGGGTTGTTCTCCCTTGAATATCCATGTGGATTTCTATTGCTCAAACCTTTGTACTTTTGAAATGCCTCCTACATTTCTCCGAAATATGTTGAAATTCAAAGTTTGGTTTTACATCGAACGCAAACATAAACCAATTAGAAAAGAGAAAATCTCAAAATTAGGACCACCGTGGAATTAATAAATTGGATCAGCCCTTTTTAACAACCTATTGAATCTTTGGTTTTAGAAAAGAGAAAATCTTAAAATTAGGACCACCGTTCAATTATTAAATTGGAGACACATGTTTTTTTAACCATGGGAACAAAAACCTCCCAAGAGTATATCCAATAGCCTGGAAGCTAGATATACCAATAACTTCTGACTTGGTAGGGGTGAGACGTCCCGAAGCCCATTGGGATGAGCCTCTATCCCAGGGGTCAGCTACCCTTCTAGCCTTGTCACAACAGGCCAATGATCAACCCTACCCCCGCTGGTTTTGAACGTGTGACCGCCAAAGAGAAACATGATTTGACAACATCTTGAATCTTTGGTTTAAGGGTTGATGGCCCTGTTTCATTCAACTTTTATGTATTAGAGAGCCTTCGATTATTTGGCGACATGATAATTTTTACAACTTGGTTAATAAATAATTATTTCAAGAGTGGATGGAAATATAATTTGAATTGAATTGTTTTAAGACAAGTTTAAATTCAATTTAAAAAAAAATCAACTTTATTTTTAATGAATTTTAAGGTAACACGTAATAAGTTTTATATTTAGGTTATTTTCTAAATTTAAATTTAGTGATATGATAATTTTTCATAAAACTTAGATCCAAATCTTAGGCTCTATCAAACGTGGAGAGGGATCCAATCTTCCAAGGTACAATTTAAATTTTAATTAAATTTTCATATTCCCATAATTTAAAAACCATATACAATATACAATAAAACCATGGGTTGTTTAGGAGGGCCTTCCACATGGTTTTAAAACCATGGGTTGTTTAGGAGGCCTTGCACATGGTTTTAAAACCATGGTTTGTTAAGGAGACCTTGCTCATGGTTTTAAAACCATGTGCAATGCCAACATATATCTCACATATTGGGTTTATTTTTTATTATTTTGTTAGGAACAAACGTTATAACATCTTCCCCATATACAGTTGTTTTTTTGCCAACATTTATTTTGGATGAAATTTTTTTTTTTTTTTTTATAATATTTTGTTAGTAACAAACGTTACTTGACAAATGTTACTTGACAAAAGTTACAACATATCCCCCATATTACTCCACAAGCGTGACAAGATTCGACAAATGTTACAAGATCTCCCTCATATTGGGTTGTATAGCTCCTCTTGGCGCAATCATTATTTCAATAATAGATGAAAATATAATTTGATCTCAATTGGTTTAAGACAAGTTTATATTCAATTTTATTAAGAAAAATTTAAAATCAAACTTTATTTTTAATGAATTTTAAGCCAAGACATAATAAATTTTACCAATAATTTATTTTCTAAATTTAAATTAAGTGTTATTTGGTATTCCAAATTTTATATATATATATATATATATTCAATTTTAAATTAAAATGCTTTTTAATATTTTATGATAAAAAATTCAATAGTATTTTTGGATAATTTTTTTAATAACATTCATATAAGATTTATATTTTAGTTAATAAATTTACTAAAATTATATATTGTAATTTAGATGAGTTTATTTTTTATATTTTTTAAGTAAGAAACGATTATATTAACTGAGAAAAGATATACAAAGCTTCCAAAACATCATCACTACATAAAGCAAGTAAACCATAACTTCCAAAACATCCCACTGTAATGTCCCTTTTTAAAAATTTTACCAAAATGCCCATTTTTCCAATTTTTTCACAATTTTGGCTCTTGACTAGTTTTAGTGTCTTGGTCTCCAAATCAGTCGAATTGCTCTCAAATATTCAGAGAAGGTGTATGAATGATTATATAAATTAAATATTATGTTAAAGGATGTATTATGGCCCTTCGATCACTTCTTCAAGTATGTACGAAATTCTTGACAAGATAGGTGATTTTACTGGCAATTTTGGGCTCAAATCCCCCCCCCCCGAGGTAAGTGGTAGAAATGGCTTCCCAAATGTGCAGAAACTAGCTCAAATTCTTAATTTGAAGTAGGGGATGTGTAGAATAAGTTATCATAGACTCATATTCATAACCAATCAACCTCCCATGTTTGTTATCACTTCTTTCAATTAGATATAAAAGACTAGTTTTGGATCCCTGGGGAAATGAGTTGTAGTTTGCTCCAATTGCTATGAAATTCAACCCAATGGCCACCAATTCTTAGTTACGGAACATGAATCCCATACTATAATTTAATGGAATTCCATTCATTCATAAATCATCAATATTTTATACATCCATTCGATTCCATCAAGATTACAAGAGTTTACAACAAGGTAGTGGGGAAATGACACTGTTTCTTCATTATTGAGCAATAATACATGAGATTTCTTGGCCTTTCAACCTGACATATTTCTGAAATTAAATACCATATCATTTAAATCAGAATAAAAAATAATTGAGCAAGAGAATCTCCCTCAAAGAGATGAATGGCTCAGCAAGTGAGCCTCATTCCATAGAGCTAAAATATGGTGAGAAAACTTGAGATGAAAGGAAGAAAAAGCTGAACTTGATATGTCCAGGAGCTGTTGTAGCTTGCACCTGTAACTTATGACTCCATTTAAGCTCCTTGAAATACCTTAGTGGCGTCTCCAAACACCAACTAGGATGGGAATCTTTCACTCGCATGAACTAGTCATCCACTAGCTCTCTCTCTTCACAATAACAATTTTCACAAAAGTTAAAAAGGAATTCTCTTGGTTTATTCCTATATTTTATAAACATCCTTAGCCTTCTAAGGTTTCCAATCCATCCACAAACTCAAGCCAATTCAAATTTTTGTGTGGGCTCAAGATTTGCCATGTGTCCTCCCTTTCCTAGCCTTCCATCTTCCCCCAAATTGAGTAGGAACCCATTGGGCTTATCAAACTCACATGAGAGCTCTCTTGGATGCTCTATTTTGACTTGACATGTCAGATATGTCATATGTCAGCCTTCATCTCTTATTTTTGTCATAGGTGTTATATCATCTTCATCCTTGTTGTCATAGAGCTAGGGGATCTAGTCCAAGTGTCTCACTAGCTCCAAAATGAATCTTCCTTTCCCATGTAAGTTACATTTATTTTTAAATTCGACTTATGATGCATATGGAAAAATTTATTAACCTTATAACTCATCCAAGAACCTTTAGGCTTCCCATGGATTCCAAATTGCAAGAGGAGGTTTCCATTTGGTACCAAATTTCTAGCTTGTGTGGATCCCACATTCTCCATGTGTCTTCATGATCAATTGCCACTTTGATTTTCCATTTTATTTATTTATTTATCTCCTTTATTAAATATTTATGCCATTCTAATCTTAAAAAATCATTTATTGTCCCCCTTATTCCATATCCCAAAGCTTCCACCCCCAACCTAGGAAACTAGTAATTTTCCTCCTTGGCAATTATTTGACCCTTAGCATCAATTTGACAAAATATCATGAATATGGAAAATGTGATTAGGCCATTGAAACCAATGGAAAATTTGGGACATGACACCTACCACCTGACCAGAGATTTCTTTAGACAAACTAGCCAAATGAACCTCAGACAAACTAGCCAAATGAACCTTAGACCGAGAATCCACTGAAAACAAAGGTCCAACCTCAGAAGTCGCAATGCCATACTAGATGAATCAAGAGAGCATATTTTGGGGATGACAACATGTCGCCCATTCACACAATCGAAGGATTCGATGGCTGAATCCCAAGATCATCCAACACCACATCCATCTTTTTGTTTAGTTAACTGCTCTATGTGGTGCTCCTTCCAGCACTAAACTTGGGTGGAATCCCATTCCTCTTTATCCATATGCTCCCATAAAACATGGCCCATAATACTCTTCATCACCCAAAAGAGAGCCATCGTCCTCTCATAAATACCAAGGCAGGACACATTCTTCCTAGGGTCCATTATCCATTCGTCAATCCCCTTACTTTCAAAATTAGTCACCTCCTCCTCCAGCTACTCCCACATGTGAGCTTCAATACCACCAAGTTGTTCTTGGACCTCTAAAGGTAGCCCCAGCTCAAAAAAATTTCTTCCCATGCAAATTTTTTCTGAGCTTGCGTGATATATCTGTAGTCGACTAGGGGATGGAAAAGCCGAGCCCTTTGGGCCGCCTTAGCCTTGTTATCCCTAGCGATCGATTTTCCCAGCTCCATATCCCCACCTACACGTAGGACAAACCCTTTTAAAATCCACCACATTTAGATCAATAGTGAGGAAATATTACCACATAGCTGCATGGACGTCGAGAAATCGAAGATATATAACAACTTCCAACTTTCTGTGATGATTACAAGGATGCCACAACTGAGATCAGTCATCCTCTGAACCTTCCTACCCATAAACACTTCGCTTGAAATTTGAGATCCTCCAGCTCCCGAATTGAAAGCCCATTTTATGGACTACAACAGGGAAATAAATCCACATCTAAAACCAGTCATTATATTTAAAGTGATCAATCCCATCCAGAAAATTCCCCCGTTCATCATACCATCTAGACAACAGACACTTGGCTCTCCCATGGGTTGGCAGGAGCCTCCACGTGTCTGGGGTCTCATAACTAGATTTATCATTGAGCACCTATAGCTTTATCTACCATCTTGTTTCCACTACGTCACACATGGCTAAATGATAAGCCCTTCATCTTGCTTACCAACTCTTCCACCTGCTCCAATCTATACTCCAGATGCCAACTAGTTGAAACATTTGAATGAGATGTGCCATTGTGAATTCGCTCTACCATGCCGGTTACCACCTATGAGTCCCATTCCAACACTAGAGGAATCCACTGATGTCGTTGTGAAATCCCAAAATTGTGTATAAGGCCCTTTAACTCCACAAAATTATTGGTAACATGTTTGATTCTGTCGTAGAAAATTTCCTTCATGTGCCCCTCATGATCCTTGATAATCCCTCCAAAACAAGACCACCTAAGATTACCCTTTGAGATGCCATCAAAGTTAAGCTTGAAGCACCCCAATGCCATAGGTTCCCAACAGTTTTCGATTGAGCCTTCGAAGGGGGGGATTCTTGGGATGGCCCCGACTTTGCATTGGCCCAACGATCCCCCAGTTTTTCAAGATAAGGATTTTGAATTTGCATCACCCCATGAACGAGGCTCGATAGTTTCCATAACATTAGAATGGATGGTTTCCCATACTCTTACTTCATTTTGTGAGGTGTCCCTGAAAATCTGTCAGTTGTGCTCTTCCTAGGTCTCCCATGCGACATAGCTTGGGTAAATACTCCATATCTGGCTGGCAATCGCATTTGTGAAAGGATAATTTGGTCAATTTCTCAAGGTGAGATCCGGTCTTCCCCTGAATCTGATGGAACGATGAAAGGTCACCGCACTGTTATCCCATAGAGAGATGGGAAATAAACACTTATACAACAAATCTTCAAGATTTTTCACACTTTGTTTGTCTAAGCAGCACTAGTAAGGCCCGTGAATCCCTCTTTTTTCCAAATTTTCTCGAGTTAAAATTCTTCTTTTTAATAGTAACCAAACAAAAATTGATATTTTGGGCCATAAATTTGCCTTCCATAGATTCTTCCAACTTGGGTCATTAGGGTCCTGGGTAAATCCTCCTTCAATTATATAAGCTTCTTTGATAGAAAAGGAGCCCCTAGGGGTCATTCTTCATCCTAATTTGTCTTGTTGATTATGGATGTGGATGTATCAGTCCTAAAGAGCATCCTAAATCCTTGAAGCATTGTCCTCATTCTCATATTTTTCCCACACAGTGCTTGGAAGCCATCTCCTGAAACCCATTGAGTCGTCCCCTTGCTCCCAAAAGTCCCTGACCCTGGATAACCAATGCTCTCTACAATTCTAGATGAGATGTGGGGTGTTAAGGGTGTCGATCAACTTTGGAAGTTGTTTCCACGCATCCTCCCAAAAAAACATTGATTCTCCATTCTCCCAAAAACTATTTTCCTTGATTAAGCTCTGACCCTTTTGAGTTGAGTTCCAAATGTGAGAACCCCTCTTTTCTTCAACAAAACAAATAATTTCATGTTTCTCCCATCTTTCAACATACTTGCAGTACCACAAATTGGCCCATGGTTGTGCTTCATTGTGTAACCTGCCGCCACCAAATTTTAGCCCCACTAACCAAATTCATCCTAAGAGGGTCATGTAAACCAAGCCCCCCATAGTTTTTTTGTTTTCATACCATGTCCCACTCAACCAAGGACCATTTCCTCTTATCAGTGCCTCCACTCTAGAGGAATCATCGCTAGATGTTTCAGATTTCCCTTATAATGGATTTCGAAGCTGCCATGTTGGAGAATAGGTAAATGGGCATGGCCTTAAGGATAGACTTAACCAGGACCAATCGTCTTGTCAAGTTTAAATGTCAATGTGTCCAACTATCCAAGTGCTTCCTCATTTTTTCTAGAACCTCAGAGCATGATCCATTTCGGACCACCGAGTCCGCTAAGGGGGTGCCCAAATATTTGGATGGAAGGAATCTCTCCCGAAATCCTGGAATTATGCATATGTCAGACATGGTAATTCGAAGGGTGTGAAAAAAAAATCTAAGATTTATGCGCATTTACTTCTAATCCAGAGGCCTCCCCGAATTCCTGCATGCAACTTTTAATGGTCTTGGATTCCTACACCGAAGGATGGCCCATCACCATCGTATCATCCACAAATTGTTGATGAGTTCAATATTCCTCCTTTGGATGCACTTTAATTACCTGGATCCTTTGCTCGACATGTGTTATCAACCAAAATGGCACTTCTCCATCCGAGTGCTGACATCCATTATGTCGGAACACAAAAGGACAAATAGGATTGAAGTAGGCAAAACACTATAGATGTGCATGACCATTGATGCATGATCTCTAGACCAACCTAATATATTTTTATTTTGAGTTTAGGGTTGGACACACTCATTTTTGCATTGCAACTCACGTGTCACACATGAGTATTTGCATTGCAACCTATGTGTACATTGAACACATGAGTTTCCTTTGAGAAACATGCATGTCATATGCGCCCTGCTTATATAAATACTAGAGTGTACCTTAATTCGACACTAAAAAATATAAAACACGATTAGATGAGATTAGTTGGGCCTTAATCCATAACTATCCCAACTGTCTCAACCATCCTAACCTTCGAAACTACTCTATTTCTCCATGTATAAATAGAGGCCTTGGGATGGGGCTAATCAATGAACTTTTGAAGAGTAAAGTTATCCTGGTTGTATACCTTCAGAGTCTTGGAGAAGCAGAACTCAATGTCCTCAGTTGCAGAGGATTCCTTGTGTCAGAAGTTGGGTTGTATTCTCACCTATTCACTATTTTTCAATAAAGAGATTTATTCTTCCAATCTTTGTATTGTGCTTTTTCATGTATATTGGTTTATGAATGATTTCAGTTATATTATGATGAACATGCATTTCACTAACCACTAATATATATGCGATATTGCTTGAAGAATTGACTCTTTGTAGGTGAAGAGGAGAAGACCTAGAAGCTTTGGAGAAAAGTAAAATAGGAGAAAACAAAGCTTGGATCAACCGTCATAAAATGGATAAGCCAAAATCTCTTCATATTCATATTTCATTCTCTGTAAAAGTTGATTGTCTACAAGTCTACTGGTAAGTTGGTAACCCCAGACCCTAGGTTACAAGGGTGCATTTTCCTTAACAACGGAACTGGCGAATCCACTGGGGAGTCCAGCCTGCTGTAGGTCCATCTTGTAGGTTCCCTTGCCAATATTTGGTATTATTTTGATTATGAGTGTGATTTCCTTTATCCTACTTTTTATTTACAGTGTAGTGTGCCCAGAATTCATTGCTAATATTTTTTCCTTTGAAAAATTTTAGTAGTACACGCAGGTTGATTTATGCACAGTTGCGTATGTAACCTTGAACACGTGGGTTGCTATCTAGACAATCACGTGTCGTATGAGGGTTTCATGCATACACATCCACTTGTTTCCTTTAGTAGTCTATAAGTTAGATAGGGTTTGCTTGTCCATGTCTCTTTGGATTATTGATTATTTTGAATTCTTTTGTTTACGACATGACTCTGTGAGTCTAAAAGTATGTATGTCACACCATCTGTTTGTTCATCAAGCCTTTTGATCCTTTTTGTTTGAATTTCTTGCATTTGTGAAGTATAGGTGGTCCCCTTGCTTGGTTTATAGGTTTAGTGCTTGTGGTTAGGTCGGTGATCAAGACTTTAGATGCTTTATATTCTATACTGCTTCTAGTAGTGTCAGTCTGTCACTCTTCTCTTTTGGATCTAGTGGACTTTTGGTTCAATAGTTTCTCTGAGTCAGGTTTTGTTCCAAGTCTTCCTCCTCTTGGTTGAAGTAGGTCAGTTTGGGTCCTTTATGCCTTTATTTCACTTGTTTATATGCTTTGATTATTCAAACTTGCTCAAAATTTTGCATTTAGTTGCATTATATTTTTTGAAGTTTTTGAAAAGAGAAGAAAAGATTTTATACTTTGGCATCTAGTTGCATTTAGTTGTTTTCTTTTCAGTATTTTTTCAAATAAAAATTATAAAATTATAAAAAGAAGATTTTATACTTTGACATCTAGTTGCATCTAGTTGTTTTCTTTAAGTATGTTTTCAAATAAAAATTATAAAATTATAAAAAGAAGTCTTAGTTTTTTCACATTTGTTTTTAATACATTAGCTTCTATTTTAAAAAAGAAAAAGAAATTTGGCCTTAAGTAGTTGTAATTTACTTTGAAATTTACTTTATACATCATTTTTATTTTTCTTATCAAGTCTACAACACCATGCAAGTTTCAAACCATTACTCTCTGACTAAGAATAGCCTATAAAAAGAATGATATAATTAAAAATTAAAAGTATTTTTTTCTTTTTTAGGTTCATTCACCAACTAGTTTAGGCTAGACTTGTGGAATAGGAAGTTTAAACTATCCACAAGTATTTTAACTCAGACGGAGTGGGCCGATCACTAGGTAATCCTCCTCTATATTGAGTTTTTATGGGAAGCTCCTTTCACATGGGAGTTAAGCATGAGGTCGCATGGAGACTTGGACTGAGGAGATAACCCTCTGATTCCTTGTCAAAGCATAGATCAAGATCTTTACGCATATGGGGAATTTTTTCAATACCACCTCTTGGGCCCTGTGTTGTGCCAGTGTTGACAGGATTTTGGGATTTACTACCCTGCCCATGCGTACGGATTTGTCTTGTGACTGTCCCTCCAAACTCTTGGTATAGTTGCAGTAGCCTTTAGTCTCGTTGACATTAGGGTTCATACAAAGGTACACCAGAAGGCTATTTTTGGTTGACCTTGGACAGGATTGGAAGGTAACCCTGGTAGAATGTGTGGGAGGGTAGTTGGGTGATTTCTCCATTTGTGCCTAAGAACATTTACAGGGATGCCAAGTAACTATCTCTCAGCTTTCTTTTGGGAAGCAAATCTTATACCCTATGTGTCTGTTTTGGCTTTAGGAAATTTATAGTGAGTGTTGTGTGGTTTGTTTGTACTTAGTAGGCCTTTAGGTGTGTGAAGATTCTATCTTTAACTGTGGAGGACCAACCTCTCAGAAGGTCTAGAAGGTTGCAAAACCTTCCTCCAACTATCATAGTGGATCCTCCACCGCCCCATCAAAGGCACATATTAAGTGCTGACGGTTCTTTTCAACCAGTAGGAATAAGTGAAGTTCCAGGTGAACCGAAACTTAGGGAAAATAATGTTGATTCAACTGCAGCAAATATAGAAGACTTGCAGGTTAACGAGTCTTCAATAAAATTTAATTCCCCTCTTACTGGATTAAACGATCATGTGATCGTCCAAGTTCTACCATTTGATTCACTTTTGATTGGTGTTCCCATGAGAAGAGTTATGTCTAACTCTAGAGAGGGTCCTTCTACCTCTATTTCATTCGTTTTTACTAGAGGAGTGCTGCCTGCCCTGGCTGGTACTCCAACAAATGCACCTGCTGCACCTTTATCACAAAGCAGCCGAGTGGTTCAACCACTGGATTCCCCCAATGTGTTAGGTATATCTAGTGGGGTGTTCACTGGGATTCCCATTGTGCCTTTTGCATCACCCTCTTTTATGAATACTACTCAGAGTTGTCCTTCTGGATCCTACTCATTTGTTCAGGGATTCCCGTGGCATGAGGGGCCCATCCACTCCTTATGTACATCCTACATCTACATATGTGGGGATGTAGTTTGGAAATACTAACTCTTATGGTCAAGGTTTCCAAATGCCGGTTTCAGCCTTGTTTATGAGCTCTCCCTTTTCTCTTTTTAGCGGAGGGATACTTGCTCCAGTTTTCCAAACTCTAGTTTCATCTGGAGCGGCTCAAACCTCTTACATTGCACCACACACAAATAATCCACTGGCTTATGGGTGGAATCCTTTTCAAAGTAGCATGTCTACTTCACAACCAGCGGCCGGGGGAAACCCCACCTTTATGTTTGGAAACCAAGGGGCAAGTCCTTTTACCTCTCGAGCACCATCTTTTCAAGCTCCGGTTAGGCCCAAACTTCCATTTCTGCCAAATTTAAACTTGACAGATTTGTCTAAGTTAATGAATGACCCGGTGAAACACAATGCCACTTGGCCACCTATCCATACTAAACTACCCTCGGACATTCCAAAATTCAAGGGCAAAGTAGGTGAGGACCCAAGTGCCCATATTACCACATTTCACTTATGGTGCTCTTCCAACTCATTGAACGATGACAACATTCAGTTGAGATTGTTCCAAAGAACTCTGACTAATGCTGCAACAAAATGGTACATTGAGTTACCCTTTGCTGCGTTTGATATTTTTTGGGACTTTTCCAATGTATTCCTGAACCACTTCCAAATTCCTGTCTGGTATGATGCCGGTACAGATCTATTGTCCACCTTTCGGTAGGACAAAGCCACCCACATCTTGGATCACATTCAAGAGTGGCAAAGGTGGAAGAGGCTCATCAAGGACATAATCCCTCCCGAGTTATTGTTATAGTGGTTCCTTAAGTCCTTATTGCCGTATATATCTAAGGATGTATCCACCTTGGGGGTGACTAGTGAGGAAGAGGCTATCCTCAGGGCCTAGTAGCTAGATTTGATATACTCTTAATCTGGGATACTATATGAAATCATACCTGAGGCATTACGATCGACAAATAGTGTCCAGAAACCTAAGCCTAGACCCCATGCCGATAGTGTGGTTGGTTCAGTAAAATCTCCCACTATAGAATCACTAGCCAAGCAACTCCATGAATTGTTAATGAAGTAGTCTATAGTGGAGGCAACAAACGATGCTCCCTCACCCCAAAATGCAAACGTTTTTGCTCAATCCTCCCAAAATGGCAATCAGCAGCCCAGTGGGAAAAAGATAAAGGGGAAGAAAGGTGAGGGAAAAAAAGATAAACCCACCAATATACTGATGCAGGAAAAAAGAGAAAAGGAAGGTGAAATTTCCCTCTGAGTTGTGCCAGGAAGATCAGATTACCCATCAATGCCCCTTAATGGATCAAGCTCAGAAGCTGTTAAAAAATCAACAACCGACTATCCTAAAGCATCCTTTTCCCCAAGGATAGAATGCAGCTTCAATTTCTAACATAGCTGGGGGCACTGCTGATGCCCCATACCAAAATTATATCAACATGGTGTGATCAGACACCTTGCTCTAGACTAGAAATAAGAATTATGAGATGGTGGCTTCTGAGAAGGGTAAGTCAATCGGTGAAACTTCTAACCCTCTCACAATCGGGAATCCTGCTGATCTAATGTCAAAGATACCGAAAGGTGTCTTTAAGAAAAAAATTCACAATCCCAACTGCTAGGGCTGCATCCAATTACTTTGTAGTTGGAGATTTGGCCCAGACCCCTTGTGCGATGTCAGCATTGGAAGTGCTACAAAGTTGTCCCACACAACGAGATGCACTGTTAGCAACTTTAGGTAATATGGATTCTCTGAGTCTAATGGTGAAGTTTAATCTACCTGATGTTAATATTCGCCTACTGTATCATGTGGCTTTGTCAGTGGATGTTGTTCATGGTGGAAATACCATTGGACGTATAGTCGTTGATGAAGGTGCCTCCACATGTGTCATGTCTTTGTTTAGCTGGAAGGCTCTAGGATCCCTAGAGCTAGTTCCATTGATCACCCTGCTTACTACTTTCAACAGAAGGTCATTCCGTCTGCATGGTATCCTACCAGATTTTAAAACTAAGTTGGAATGGAAAGCAGTGTCTATTGAAGTAGAGGTGATTGATTCTCCTTTGGACTATAACTTGCTTCTAGGGAGAAGCTGGACTTATGCTATGTGTGCAATTCCCTTGGTCGTTCTTCGAGTGGAGGTATTTCCACACGAAGGGAATTTGGTCACTGTTGATCAACTTAGTTTCACTTGTAAGGGCCGTATGGAAACAAATGAGTCCACTGTGCCATTGGTTGATCAGGTTAAACCAGCTAATGAGAGCTTGGGGGTTGGTATGTATGCGTCGTTAATGGGCACATTTGATATCCCAGCCCCGATAAATTATTTAGTTCAACTAGTTTATCCATCTATCGCGACGGTTGTCGATAGAATGGATCCTTGGGTCCTTCCTTCCTGTTATGAACCTGAGGTTCCCTTATCGGTAGTGGAATTGGACTACCAAGCTATTCTTATTACCACTGTTGATCCTGTTTGAACTCCTTCTACAATCTCGGAAGAGCCGGACAAAGCCTATTTGCCTACTTGGGCAGAGAACTCTTTATATTCTGAGGATTGCTTAGACTTGGTTTTGCCTTAAGATGAAGCCATTTTGGAAGCCATGTGTGGGGGAGATAAGATCTGCGAATATATTCATCATAGATCCTACTTTCTTCTAGATCCAAGTAGAACAAAAAACCAAGAGTTCCACGTGAGACTGGAAGATGATGTTGATTTACCGATTAATCCCTTACCAAGGGAGGGAATATTTGCCGAGGGTAACATGGAAAATATTTATACTACTATCCCTATCAACATCTCTGTGAACCCTGACGTCATGGAAAATGTATATATTGGTGCAAACTTCTCTCCGGAGGAGATTGCTATCTATACAGTCTTATTTAAGGAGTTTCGCAAAGTTTTTTCTTGGTCATATGAGGAGATGCCAAGAATTGATCCATATATATTGGAACATGAAATCCGAACCTATCGTGATGCCAAACCGGTTCGACCAAAACATGGACCTTTCAACCCACGTAAAGCAGCAGCCGTTAAGGCTAAAGTGGAAAAGCTGCTAAAAGCTAGTTTCATTTATCTGATTTCTTTGACGGAATGGGTATCTAATCCTATTCTCATTGATAAAAAGAAAGGGACCATACGTGTATGTACTAACTTTCATTATTTAAACAAATCCTGTCCCAAGGAAAACTACCCCACAACATTCATAGATCTAATCATTGATGCTTGTGCGAGGAGTGAAGTTTTCTCGTTTATGGATGGTTTCTATGGGTATAATCAGATTCAAATCAAGCCAGAAGACCAACATAAAATCGCTTTTATTTATACATGGGGTACATTCGCGTACAGGAAAATGCCCTTTGGATTGAAAAATGCAGGGGCTACCTTTCGGCAGGAAATGAATTTTTCCTTCCATGACATAAAAAATATTGTCAAACTGTACCTAGATGATCTGCTTGCTCATTCTCGTAAGATGATTGATCATCCATATCACTTGTGCTTAATTTTGGAACGATGCAAGCATTGAAAATAGGCTTGAATCCCCACAACTGTGTTTTGTGTGTTGAGTCAGGACAATTTATTGGGTTCATAGTTTCCAACAAAGGTATTCAGGTGGATCCTTTGAAAGTAGAGGCCATTGTAAATATACGTCCTCCTCGTTCTGTTAGGAAAATTCAGAGCCTGCAAGGAAATTTTAACTTCCTTTGAGATTTCATTTTTAATTATACCAAGATCACCAAAGGTTTCATGCGCTTGTTGAAGTGGGACACTCCATTCATATGGGATGAAACTGCACAACTTGCGTTCACGACATTAAAGAAAGCTTTGTTGTTGGCTCCTTTGCTATATCCGTCGGATCACTCTCGCAATTTTATATTGTATCTGGTCATGTCCGAGTTGACCATTGGGGTAGTACTAGTCCAAACAGATGACAATCTCCAAGAGCATGTCGTCTATTACCTTAGTCGTGCTTTAGCTGGCCTTGAACTTTGGTACTCCCACATCAAGAAGTTGGCTTTGGTAGCTGTTTATGTTGTCCAGAGGTTACGTCACTACATCTTACTGAGGACCACTATAGTAGTGGTAGATGTTAACCCCTTTCAATATGTTTTATCCTGACGCATAATCGGAGACAAATTAAATAAATGGATAGTCATTCTCTAGGACTTTGACTTGGATTTCCAGTCTACCAAATCTAAAAATTCCTTAGTTTTTGCATAGCTTATTGTAGAATTTCCAACGGAAGAGAATGTAGCAGTTGAAGAGGACTCATTCCCAGGTGAGCACATCTTCCTGATTTCCACCTCTGATCCTTGGTATGGATATATACTTATCTATCTCTAGACTTTGAAGTGTATTGAGTCCTTCTCGTGGGAAGAGTGACATAAACTACTAGTACATGCAAAAAACTACCTCGTCATCGGGGATACTTTATATTGTAGATGGGTAGACTCTGTTTTGCGTCAGTGCCTCACCCACGAGTAGGCCAAGCATGTCCTACATGATGCCCATAGCATAGAGTGTGGGGGTCATTTATCTAGGTTAGTAATGACACGGAAGATTTTACATGGCGGGTATTTATGGTCCTCAATATTTAAAGATTGTGTAGAAGCCGTGAAGCGTTGTCATCCTTGCCAGATTTATACCAGAAAAATGTGGTCGCATCCTGCTCCACTATTTCCCGTCATTTCAATGGGTTCCTTCACTAAGTAGGGGATAGATTACGTGATGTGTAGCCTAGTTTCGGCTGGGGGACACAAATATATCATTGTCGCTATCGATTATTTCACGAAGTGGGCAGAGGCAATGCTCACCTTTAAGGTTGACGGGGAAACTATAGCTTTTTTCATTTTCAACCAGATCATTGCTCGTTTCGGTATTCCGAAATAGATTGTCACTGACCATGGCAGTCACCTTTAAAATAGCATGATGACTGAATTGACTACAATGATAGGGTTTAAGCAAGATCACTCATCTTCCTTCTACCCGCAAGCCAATGGTCAAGTAGAGGCACTCAATAATACCTTGAAGACCATCTTGAAGCATACCATCAATGTCGCATAGTCAAATTAGCACATTATGCTATACCCTGCACTTTGGGCATACCAGACCAATGTTAAGACTACTACTGGGTTCTCACCTTTCCAACACGTTCACAAGGTGGAAGCAGTCACTCCGGTTGAATGTGAAATCCCATCACTTAAAATTTCCATTCATGTGTTACCTGACATGACCGAACTAGAAGAACGTTTTCTATATTTAGAAAATCTAGATGAACGACACAGAGAAGTGTTAATAGAAAACGAGGCTCAAAAAATAGGGTTAAGAACTAGTGTGATAAATCGATCAAACCTAGAATCTTCCATGAATGAGAACTTGTCTTACTCTGGGAGCAGTACAAAGAACCCCTTGGGGCATGGAAATTTAGGTCTATGTGGTTAGGACCTTACATTGTGTTGAAAGTATTGAAAAAAGGGGCATATGAATTAACTGATTTTGAAGGGAATAAGCTGCCTGATCCTAGAAATGGGCTCTACCTAAAGAAGTACTATGCTTGGGATTAGCAATTTTTCTTGTATTTTTCTAGTATGTATTATATGTACAATAGTTATTCGGTTAGTGTTCTCACATCATATGTTATTTGTTATAGATGTCAACCGAGTGGTTCGTAGGTTTTGCAAATGGAGCTAGTCGTCATACTTGTAACCTGGCTTCAGCAGCATGGGTCATTTACTCACCCTCAGAATAGCTAGTTTCCTCTAGAGGCACTTGCCTAGGTCTTGCTACCAATAATTTGGCCGAATACAAGATGTTTATTGAGCTACTATGGGATGCCTTGTCACGTGGCATCACTCAGTTGGAAGTCAGACTTGACTCTCAACTGGTGTTTTCCTAGCTCAATGGAGATTAGTAGGTGCAAAACCCCACCTTGCTACATCATTTTTTGCAGGTTATATTATTTCAAATAAATTTTGATTATATTTCATTTAATCATATTCCACGAAATCAAAATTCATTAACGGATGCATATGCAAACTATATCTTAGATTGGCACTTAACACACATTTTGTAAAAAACATGTAGCAGATACATTTGGAGCACATGTAAATAACCGATGATATGTGTGTAAAAACTATCCATATTATAGGTTGAGTTCTGACCCTCAGATCCTATCATAACTATGTAACTATACAAAAATATACAAATTTTGGATTGCAATCCATAAAATGTCCCTAGATCTAGGCCTGGTCTCCCAGCATCATCAACTTCCTCAGCTGCAGCAGCCTCCTCGATGTCTATGTAAACCAGAACAACCTTGGATACCCTCCTCATGAGGCGTATCCAGGTAGGTGGAAATCCTACTACAAACTCTTGCATCATAGCAGGAATTTGCTCGATCTGTATGGTAGGAACTCTTTGGGTCAGCCTGGCCAACTTCCCATCTAGTACCCTCACTAAACCCTGGTCTTCACCTACTACTAGCCGCATGTACATCCCAAGGTACCCATCAGGGTGTACAGGTGCCACATATGCATTTTTAAACATTTAAATGGATCAAGACTCCTATACATATGTATATAGCTTTATGATAAAAATTCATAAAAATTGAAAAACATAAAAACAATTTACTTATGTCTCCCCAAGCTCCTCCTGGAGGGAGGACGAGATCATTGTCACCTCGAAAATCCAAACCTGAATATAGAAACTACTCAAATGCTGTCATTTTCCTCTCCCACCAAATGTATAAGTCATCATCATACACACTCTGAACTGATCCACGGCCACCTTGGCAGAGAAAAACCTCTCCCCACCTGGTCAGTCTAGGCTAACGAGGAGAGAAGTCTGGAAGTGGTATAGTAGGACTGATCGTGGGCACTCTCTCAAAGAAGAATGCCACTAGTATACTACAATACCCGAAGTTCTTTCAGCATCCTCTCTTGCAGTCAGAGAGTTGTTTCTTCATGATCGGGATTATTCCTGAGAACCACTCAAATACAGTCCCTTGTAAGCACTCTACATCAACCCTCATCTGGTTCGAGTGGCAAGATGAAGTGAAGAATAGCCTGCAACCCTCGCAATGGTACTCACCACTACATGTAGTGGGAAGTTGGTAATATGCACAGTTGGGATGCTTGATCCCTTTTTCTGAATTCCAGGCGTACAGTAGGTGTCCACATAGTCTTGGACACTCATGGGGTCACCTCCCTTAGCGGTCCCTTCGAGGATCAAAGCTATACCTCTCCGAGACAACCCCGTGATGAAATGTATATCTTCTATGCTCACATCCAAGATCTCACCTTGATGGTCAAAAGCCCCAAGGTCATCGTACCAGTAGCTAATCGAGTGTTCGAGCAAGAGGATATTTTCCCGCATGGGCGAAGTTCAGAAGAATTTCAACAACCCACTTTGTTGTAGTGCATTCATAGTGGGGGCATTATGGGGAGTGTCTCAGTTCATATCCTTGTGTTCTCACTCCCTCCATTCCAAAACCATAGTTGAACCTACACATTTGATCATTATCAAACATTAGAATTCATCAAAATTATTTGATTTTGTCCATAGCTTGACTTTCCCTATGTCGCTTAGTACACGTGACTGTCTTTTAGATAGGTCGCGTGTGACACATGAGTTGCCTTCAGGTAGGTCGTGTGTAAAATGTGTGTACATGGCTGTGTAAGTCTCCTACCCACGTGTACCATGTGGCCTTCCTAGGGTAGGCTTAAACATCAAATTTTGGTCATTCACATGCATTTTTGCATCTATACCTAATCTGATTTAACCCTAGGATCACTTCCTTGACCACGGACTATGGTGTTTAACCATTGTTACCTTGTCTATACCGTTTTTCTTCCATGGATAGGGCCTTCCTTCTATGAGTAGCCTAGTTTAGAACACCTTGTTTTTTTTGGTACTCATGCCACATTTGTCATAGGTTCATGGGAGCCTTCTTAGCTATTCTTCATGCCAAATTGAGCCTTATTTGGGTCTCTTTTTACAAGTTATACTCTTTATAAGGTTCCCCACCCTTATGGAGTTTCTTTAGGCCCAGGTTTGACTCATCAAAATAGACTTGACTGGAAAGTAAACTCGTCCATTCAGGTTCGTTAAGAATATGTGAATGGGCATCAACATTGGTGGTAGGTTATCACTTTTTCAGACTATGAAGAATAATAAGAAAAAGGAACACTCTCTTTTCTTCGGAATTGAGAAGAGTATTCTCACGCATAGGTTTATCGCTTTTCCAAACCCGAGGGACTAAATTTACGGAAAAGGAGTGCCCAATATGAGCTTATTTTTCTCTTTTTTGTGCTCTAGACCTAAACATGAAAAATATTCTGAGTGTACTTCATGTTTTTGTCATGCTCGTTAACCTAAAGAACAAAACATCAAGTTTATTGTTGTAATCCCCATTTCTTGTAATCAAATTGATCTTTTCGAGTGATCTTGCCTTCCTTCACACTTGTAAAACTTAGGCTATATGCTTCTTTTGAAGGAGCGTTGGGTAGGTGATAATTTAACCTTTTTCAGACCTTCCCAACTAAGTACGAAAAAGTTACTCCTTACTTCTTTGGAAGCTAAGAGAGTTCTTATGTTCATTGTTTTATACTTTTTCGGCCTCAGGAGACTAAATTTTACAAAAAATCCCCCCCTTGGAGTCTTATTTAGAGTTTTCAGACTCTCTAAATATGAAAACACCAAACGAGCATGTACTAGTTCGAGCTTGTAAAATCCACGAATCAGTAACAGTATCAAGCATTATTCTCTCTCCTCTTCAAGCTTGTAAAAAATGAAGAGAGGCATGAGTTGAATTTACTGGACTCGTTAAAATTTAATAGGAAAGATAAGGAAGAAGTATTCTCTTTGGGTTATAAACAGTGGAAGCATGTCCTTCTTGAAAATAGAACTCTCTAAACTTTCCGATACTCATGTCTTAATTTACACTTTCAGCTCAGCTATTACTTCGATTTTTTATTACTCCTCCACTTGTCCTTTATACATGGGGAAATTGTTCATGTCTCCTACATGACAGATAAGTCTAGTTGTCCTATCTACAAGTCAAAAGATTCCTTGGGTCATCTTTGTGTTGTGCTCATTGTTAAGGGATCTATCTCTTCATCTGATTATTATCCTGATTCCAGCATTATCCTATCTAAGTCACTCGTGTCTACCTTCTTGTATCCATTTCCTAGTCACTCTTGTGATCCGTTGGAGGATCTATTGCCTTCCTCATCACAGTATGGTTTCTCATCAGCAATTCTTGAAGATGAAGACCTAGAGTTTTGACGATGGTACCTTAGGATTTCACTATCATTATCAATGAACTCCTTTTCTTCAGTTATCAGTTATACTCATTGACTAATACTTTGTTGAATTCCTTCCATGTTCTACTTCAACACATCTATTCGCATGGTAGGGATTGCACTGGTTCTTTGGATTTTGATGAGGACCTTAGGTTCACATTTATAACCTAAGTTGCACAATATTTTTGTTATGTTTAGCAACACAACCTCTAGACTTTGAATACTCATCATTGTATATTGTGGCTTCAATCCACCTTTGTAATATACGTGGTATTGTACCTGTTGAATTATTGTAACTTTGAAGAATATTCTATATGTATTTTTAGTGGTCCCCGATGTTCATACCAAGAGAATCACTTGTATTTATTTATACCCCGATGTTTCTAATCAGGAGAACTAATAAGAGTCATGAGGAAGTCCCCTCCATTGTAAGTCGGGTCATTAGTACCCCAGTTGTGGTTACTCGAGCCTACAAGATTAAATTAGGATTACTCGAGCCTACATAACTGATTTAATTATTAAGTGAACGAACAAATATAAATATAGGTGAGGCACTCCTCATTTGGAACACTCACACTCACTTGTGTAGCTCATGAGAGAGAGAGAGACAGAGCTGTAGCTAGAGAAGAAGGAGGATTCGTCTTTTGGGTTATACCTTTTATCTTTTTGGGGCATCTATATTGAGGAAGCTTTTGCTGGGGTTTTCCCTCGATAAATCTTTGTGTTCTTTTTTGTGTGGTTGTGCTTTTCTATCTTTTAGTGATATTTTGGCTTATGGTTATGCTGTTATAATGCTAAATGTTTTAAGATCTGATATTACCATTAAAATTCAACATGGTATCAGAGCCACCCTAAAAGAAGACACTGTGCAGCTGTAGAAGCTAGGGATTCTTATTTTTTTGGGGTCTCTCTCCACAATCCATCAGTAAAAGAAGGCTAGGCTTACTCTCCATTGAAGGGTGCATCTTTCTGTCGAAGCAAAATTTGATTCCGGGCATTTTCAGTTTTTGCTGTGGGAAATTAGTGCTTTTTACAAAAGAGGAATTTTTGAGTGAGCCTACCATAGGATTACTCTCCTAATAAAAATCAAAGTTTAGAGACTTGGGTCAAGATTTTTGGTTGGGTAAAACTCCAGGAAAGTCAAACCCTAGTTTGAACCCAGGCCTGAAAAACCCTAAAATACTGAAATTGATAGTTTTGGTAGATTCTCTATATCTTGAGATTGGAGAAGGATCAGGTGTTGAAAGAAGATAAATTCCTAATGTACACTATAGCCATGTTTCAACCTCAGATTCTCTATATTCTAGGAGATATGATTCCTCCAAGTTAGGGTTCTAGCCTCTCCTAAGATTCCTCCCCAAATAGGACACCTGGGGAGAATTGCTATATCTCAGGCTAGGAAGGTCCAAATGAAATTTATCAAGATGTTCTAGAAAGGGAATAGATTGTACTTTCTGTGGTACAAGTTTCAGACCCTGAAAATGAAACAGTGACATTTGGCAGTCCATATAACTTCACTATGTTGAAAAGTCCTAAAATAGGTCACCTTAGGAAAACGCTCATAAGTCCCAATTGGTGAAACCAATTCTGATGAAACCTATGGTGCTGGATCAAGGATAGAATGGGCTACCTCAATACGAAATTTCAGACACAAAGGAGCAGTGATTTCAGATATACCATAGAAACAGTATCAGGCATTTCTGTAGAAGAAATTGGTAAACTAGGGCTTCCTGTTCCGGGAGCTTCCCTCCAATGTTTTCAAAAAAGGAGTACATTAGACAACTCACCTTGAAGAGGTCTATCTTTCTATCCAATCAGATCTGAAATATTCCAAGTTATGAAAATTAGTGTTTCTCTTACAAACCCTAGATCAGCCAAATCCATAACCAAGACGAACACCTCAAACTGGTAAGATCTAATATTTTGCCATTTACATTTGAGGTTCTCATTTCAAAATGACCTAGCACCCCATATTGATGACAAGATTGGTAAAGCTGGAAAACTTTCAAGCATGGAAGCATAGGATTTCACTAGTTCTCAAAGAAAATGAATTGGACACCTACATAAGTGGAGAGGTTCTATTTCCAAAGGGAAATGAGTCTAAAGCCTTACACAAGAAGAAACTCGAATCATAATAAGAGAAGAGAATATGGGAGCAACTGGAGATCAAGCACTTGCAATTTAAAGAAGATCCCTCAAGCAATGAGGAATATGAAGAACTCAATTCTTGAAGAACCCCTTATCCATCTTATCATTTGGATAAGCAATGATGATGTCATGAATGAAGAAGATGATGAAGCAGAAGGATCAAGAAGGAGTCTAACCACGAAATGAATAAAAGATAAGTATTCAATTGTCATTTCATGATATTGTTTTGTTATGCATTCGATTATATTCAGTTGATGTGTTATGCATGATAGAATGTTTGCATTAATGAAAGCATACTACTAATATGCATGTGATGGGTAA
Source organism: Pseudotsuga menziesii (assembly GCA_001517045.1). Taxonomy (NCBI): domain Eukaryota; kingdom Viridiplantae; phylum Streptophyta; class Pinopsida; order Pinales; family Pinaceae; genus Pseudotsuga; species Pseudotsuga menziesii. The sequence goes on along the minus strand of LPNX010495651.1, from coordinate 617,206 downwards.
GTAGCTCATGGTTCTATACAACTCTCCATTGCTACTTATCTAGACTGAAACCTGTTTGCTGACATATTGGATTAGTGCACAATCTCAATGATGTCATGGTAAATATGGAAGGCATCTAGAAAGTTTCCGTGAGATATGGATGGATTTTGTATTGGCTAAACAAGTTGCATGATGCATAACAATTTGTCATTATGCATATGTTCTATGAAATGGTTCTAACCATGCTACTGGTGAATTTGAATTGTAGGAAAGGTCCTATAGAACTGCCTACAAGAAAACGAGGATGAGACTTGTTCCAAAGAACAAGTGATAAAAAAATTCAAGATTCACTCCAATAAACATGAATCTGAAGCTCCCAGGGTCAGAGACATTGTGACAAAAGAAAGAGATTCAGAGAGCAGTAGATCCAGCTCGAAAGATGAAGACCTTGGGTACGAAAGATAACTCAAGGTGAAGAAAAGTATGGATATACTTCCAAGAGGCCTCGGACACACTCTAGTTGTGTAACACAGTTGGGTGACATCATTGATGCTAACCTTTCCAGCCATGAAAGAAGCTATGATCAAAGAGTAACAATTGATCATGGGGAATGATGTCTACGATATGGTTTCGAGACCCGAATGAAAGTCCGTAATGTCTTCCATATGGATTTACAAGAACAAGTGTACAAAGTGTTGCCGCCTTTTCACACACCTGGATCACGTGGTAGAAATCTTCAAGCCACTCGGTTTGTGTCCTTGGGGGAAAGTCTCGATTCAAGGTTGTCACCTTGTTCTTGACTCCTCCATTTAGGCTCAACTCCTAACGAAACCAAGGGGGGTGGACCCTATTAAGTTACTAAGGATGACTTCTTAGTGTGGTGATGTTAACTGAATCAGTTATTTAGGAGTTTGAATATTTTAACCATAAACAATTAAAGATGACAAGATACGAAGATACACACGAAAGCACAAAGTTGATACACAATATATATATGAAGCAAAAATGACCAGTGCCTTAATAATGGAGTCAAATCAAAGAGATGGATGTGCTTGCATGTGCTTGGAGTGAATTTTTTGCAATTGCATCTTGGTATGTTTTAAGTTAAAATTGGAGTATGAGTTGTTTAAATTAGGCTAAGGGGGGACTCCATATATACCCGAGAGTACTTGGAGTATGTCCAAAACAAAACCTATACGGCTACCCGCAAGGAATATGTGGGCTAAAATGGAGTCTCTGGGGCTATGTTCGTAACGCACCCATTAGGGTGTGACAGAGATCGGTGCGCCGAGGTCACTTTTCAGTAGGTTCCCGCTTCCTTTGGGTATTTTGCCACCGTAAAGGTTTGATCGAGGTGTTGGATTTTCACCTGATGGTTTGTCAATTGGGGAAGGTGAGTCCTAATTATGCTATTCACCCAAGTGCTTTTGATACAGCTTGACTGATCGGATGAACCGCAACCAAGTGCAGAGCATACACACTGGAGTCTTGTAAATTTTAATAAGTTTTAAAAGATGTGTTCTTGTTTAAAAGAAAAGCCTCCAAGAACCTCTTTTGATCCAAGTGGATCTCAATCGGGGAATCGAGGAGGGGTTAATTTTAAAATGATGATAAACAAAAGATGAAAAAATAACACAACTACACAAGTCTGGTTTTCTAATTAATCCTACCACGAATCTCTTTCCCCATGCGGGTCACTCAGGAAATCGTGGGGTAAGTATTATGATTACTTTGAAATGTGAGATATGGAAAATGGAATTAATAACAAGATAAAAAACACTACCCTACAAATCAGATCAATTCTAGTAAAAGAAATGAACAGAAAATGACGAAAATGGCACCGACGCAAATCCCCCCAGGGGGGATGGGGAATGGGCTCGAAAGAGCCTATTCCAAAGGAAATTGTATTTATTACTTGTTACAATATTAGAGGACTGATATATCAGTCCTTCTTGGTCCTTATACAGGCTGAAACCAATATCTTACAGTTTATACAAAAAATTTACAAATTATGTGACAAAAGAGAGACCTCTGGGGGGATTTGAGCGCTCCCAAAGCCACTTTGGACAGCAGCTTACTTTCTCCTCTGTCATACCTTCTAAATGAAAGTGAGCAAGTTAGAATAAAAAATGCCCAAAATCACTTTAAGAGTACCTTTGGGTCAGCCTACTTTATCTCAAATTAAACTAGCTAAACCGACAAAAAGGAACCAAGGAAAGCAAGCTTTCCTTGGGATCTTGACTTTCTGTTTGTGCAGCCAATTAAAAAGCACTGATATTGCAGAATATTGAATTTATCGTACAGCAAAAGAAACTACCTTAACAGCAAGCTATTAATTTTTCACTAAAATACTTGCAAAACTAAGGCAATTTTAGCTAGATCTCTTGAATTTGAACTTTATGCACAAAATGAAACTAAGATCTAGCGATTTGGAGGGATCTTGATAATTAGATCTATGTATGCTTTTCTTGATGAGATAGATCAGATTTAAAAAGAAACCTTAAAGTAACCAGTTTGAGGAAAGTTTAATAATTTTAAAGGAGAGAAAGGGGAAGAAAGGTGCTTGTTGTTGAAGTAGATCTGCAGAGGGAACTTGGTAGAGAAGCATCGAGGGGCACAATCTCAGCAATCTCTGCTAGAAATCAATTGAATCAAACCTGAACCATAGATCTTCCAGCCACGGCAAACCTGTAAGCTACAACACAACTCCTGCAGACAGAACTATCAGATCTGAAGATACATATGAGAAAGGGATGATACAGTATGCAAATAACCTTATTTAACATACAGGTATTAACTCATTCAAACATATGCAGAAAATATAAAGTAAGTAAGCTTACTTACAATGATCTATCCTTATGATTACAGAAACCATTCAGGAAGACAATAATTAAGGGCAAAAAATTGGAAAAATAGACAATGACAATCCACACATGAAAGGTACTCCACAATTGAGCCTCCAAAGCTTTTATTTATTCAACAAAAGAAGATAAGTACACAGTTACAATGGCAAGCCCTTCAATCCAGCTCTAACTAGCTTGGAAGAGGGATCCTTTAGCAAGATTTATACAATTTGCAGGCCATCTAGCCCAGGGGGGGCGCAATTCCTCATGGAATCAAGTGAAATCAACTGATGGAGAGTTCATCAATGCACAACTGAAACTAGACTGAGCCTACTTGTCAATCGGGGGCCTGATCTGGCTGACACATTAACCCATACACTGACACATCGGCCCACAGAGCATCCAGGAGAGCCAAAACGTGTTGAGGAGAGAGGGAGGGTGTAATTCCCCATGAATACCACTGTAGATCAACTCTGGATCTGATTTGATCCCCTCCTTCAGTCAAGGATTTGTCAGATCCAGTCAATCTGCTCCAAATCTGATTGATTTCAGTCAAATCGGTTGAGAATCCATTGATTTATTGATTTTGGATTTGCTCCATTATTCATCAATTTATTAATTAAAATAATCAATAATTGATTTTTGGGGCTTTTTGACCTGAGTGATGGAAGATCACTCAAAACTTAGGAAATAGTGGGTCCATGGGTTTACATGGTGCTCTTAGCTTTAAAATGAGCACCTACATGACTGAAACGGATTATTTGGCCCACTTTTATTACAGACTCAATTTTTCCAATTAAACTATTAAAAAATAGCCTAAGTTTTGGAAAAATTAAAATTAAAAAAAAAACACTGAAAAACCTAAAAAATTGAAAAATTGAAAAATACCTAGGGGGACTTAGACATGTTCATATGACTCAAAAATGATGTGTAGCATGCTTACACATTGACACATAGACTCTAATAACCTCAATAGGCCAAAATTCCAAGCCGACCACCCCAACTTTGGAGGTATGGAGTGAAAAACTCAGAAATTATCAGTCGTTTATTCAACAACCAATAATAACCAAGGGAAAAAAACACCCTGGGCTGATCGGATTGACAAATGAAGTCTAAGATATCGATTCTTTACAGACACTATCATGCTAGAACATTTATTACAACTCCCCCATGGGGTATGAACATGTGATATGATACAACAAGCACTTCCCAGAAGTACTTCCAAAGGTCCTTTTGAAGTTTGAACAAGTTATCCCTGTCCGGTTCACCAGGCTCACTTGATAAAAACCACTAAGTACAACTTAGGTGGTAACATTCTGGATCCAACTGTGGGATGTGTGCTCGATCTGGTCTTTAAGGCAAGGAGAGGATACGAGAACACCAAAATCTTTGGTTTATATACCCTGCAAAAACATCTCAACTTGACAAGAAAAACCTTAGTAGCACAAGTTTTATGAAAAACCAAATGAACCATTAAGCTGATTTATTTAAACAAAATAGATGTAACTAACTAAAAGATGCAAAGTTTTACTATAGCTAAGTAGAAATGCAGAAAGTAAATTCTCTCTTTCAAGGAGCTTATTTTCCTACTCTAAGCATGATATAAAAAGGGTTAAATGTAATCATAAATCCAATGTAACCACCTAAGAATTTTATTAACATAAAAAAAAATTTCCTTGTCTTTGGTTACCAGCCAAAGTAAGGATACTTTATTCAAAAAATGCAAACCTGCATGATGATCCGGAAGGGGCGGGATGGATGGGAAATCATAGGCATGAATAATGTCGTCAAACTTCCTCCCCAACTAGTAAGTGCTTGCGCAGGCTGCTTCTATCCATGACTGGACAGGGTTGATGTACAAATTGGAATGATGAGGCAGATTGACTACACCATCATACTGATCATCAAGGCTTACCGGATGATAATTCACTGTATAAGCCCCAAGCGGCTCCAAGTCATGAGGAAAATCTATATGTGAAGATGATAGTTGAGACTGATATTCTAATAACTGCATCACATCTGTCTTTTCACAACCCTGCTTCTCCATGTCTTCATTATTTATACCTTTGTGCGGCTCTGCATGATATGAATCTGAATGATCATATGGATAAAATGCATGCTCTTTTTTCATATCAAAGTTTCCCAAGGCCACATGGTCCATGCTCTCTCCTTTAGATATGCCATAGACAGAAAAATCGACAAAACCATCAAAATTTTCTAGTTCATTATTTTCCACTTTATTCATGTCACAGACTGGATTTTCCATGAATGTCCATGACTCATCATCAACATCTTTGTCGAGGATAAGGGAGTCTCTGTCACTTGTATCATGCTCCAAGCTATACTTGTCCTCATTTTCATACTCATCTTCTTCAGAGAAAATGTCACAAGGTAGTAAACCTTCAGGACTATCATCATTTTATGGAGAACACATAGGACTTCCATCATGTATATTATAGTTTTCATCATAAGTTTCACTATAAGATTCTGCAATGGTTTCATCCTCAGGATTGTACTGTTTAGACGATGATTGCTTTTCGAAACCGTAATCCGTGGCCGGCTGCCAATGCTGGTTTGATAGAGGATAGGTTTGTCCTACCATGTACACATGATCAGACTCGCCTGATGTTGTTTCCTGATTACTGACCTCTGCCATCCCATGTTCTATAATCTGGTTTGCTATGTATCAAGTACTTTCTGGGTGGAATTGTTCACAAGGTCTACACCATGGAATTACTTCTTCTACCAGGTTAGTTGATTCTAACTGGTTTGGAATCCTAGGCTCTTGCTGAGGATACTTCCTTTGATACACTTGACTTTGTTTTGGCTGAAAATTCCTAGGTCCATTATTTCTCTCCCATGTGACCATTCTATTTTGCATTTTTGTCATGAATTGGTCCTGATTAGTCATCACTTCTTTAAGCATGCTAGCTATTTTTTCCATGGGGTCTTTAGAGGTTGTCTTTTCCTCTAGTTCAATGGCCTTTCCCTTTTCTTTGTTGAATGAAGTGTTTCCCCTAGTGTAACCTGGAATGTTGGACTTGCCTGAAGATTGCATATTCCTTTCTATTTTCTCGGCCAGATCTTGAGTAGTTTTTAGATCGGCCGACTCTTTGTCCCTTAACTGGTACCTTAAATCACCAGTGAAAGCTTTGATGTAATATATGAGGATGGAGGCATCCCCTGGCTTGATGTCTCTAGGGAGATCCGCAACCACCCGCCTGAACTTAGTATTAAATTCATCTATGGTTTCATTCTCCAGCTTCTTTATATTATGTAGGGCAGCAAGCAAATGTCTTGGTTCTTTCTTTTCCCCCCAATTATTCTTAAAACCCTCTAGGAATTCACTAAGAGTTTTATATGAATCATCATTTAGGTCATAGTACCATTCTTCAGCATCATCTTCCAATGATAAAGCAAAGAGTGTCATTTTGACATCATCATGGTCATGGGCAGCATCATTGCAATAATTGGCCAGGTACTTTTCAAACTTTTGAAGGTGAGACTTGGTAGTGATGGCATTGTTGCCCTGAAACATGGGGAGCTCCTTGATAGCATCATTTGGAATATTATGAGGAGCACCTGCTATCTAAGAAAAGTCAAGGGGTTTGTAAAATTCTATCATTTCTTGATATTAGTGAACATGACTCTCTACAAATATGTTATGGATATCTGAGAGGGATTGGTCTCCTAAATATTCAAGGTTTCTACGATAAGTCTACCTATTCAACCTTTCCCTAATAAACGTTTCGGGATCAGGGAGAGGATTGAATAATTGTTGGCGGTTTCTTCGGGTAGAAATTATTGAAGGGATGTTAGACAGTGGAGTCGCCAGATGGATCGAGTTTTAATTTTTATGTTTTTTAAAGACTAGATCAATCAAAAGTTTTTTTTATCTTTTTAGTTGTTTAGAAAAAAGCTAAGCTAAGTCGTACTCGGGAATAAAAAGATTTATCCCCGGCAACGACACCAAAAAGTGTTGCCGCCTTTTCACACACCTGGATCACGTGGCAGAAATCTTCAAGCCACTCGGTGTGTCCTTGGGGGCAAGTCTCGAGTCAAGGCTGTCACCTTGTTCTTGACTCCTCCGTTTGGGCTCAACTCCTAACGAAGCCAAGGGGGGTGGACCCTATTAAGTTACTAAGGATGACTTCTTAGTGTGGTGATGTTAACTGAATTAGTTATTTAGGAGTTTGAATATTTTAACCATAAACAATTAAAGATGACAAGATACGAAGATACACACGAAAGCACAAATTTGATACACAATATATATATGAAGCAAAAATGACCAGTGCCTTAATAATGGAGTCAAATCAAAGAGATCGATGTGCTTGCATGTGCTTGGAGTGAATGTTTTGCGATTGCATCTTGGTATGTTTTAAGTTAAAATTGGAGTATGAGTTGTTTAAATTAGGCTAAGGGGGGGACTCCAGATATACCCGAGAGTACTTGGAGTATGTCCAAAACAAAACCTATACGGCTACCCCAAAGGAATAGGTGGGCTGAAATGGAGTCTCTGGGGCTATGTTCGTAACACGCCCGTTAGGGTGTGATAGAGATCGGCGCCCCGAGGTCACTTTTCAGTAGGTTCCCACTTCCTTTGGGTATTTTGCCACCGTAAAGGTTTGATCGAGGTGTTGGATTTTCACCTGATGGTTTGTCAATTGGGGAAGGTGAGTCCTAATTATGCTAGTCACCCAAGTGCTTTTGATACAACTTTACTGATCGGACGAACCGCAGCCAAGTGCAGAGCATACACACTGGAGTCTTGTAAAGTTTAATAAGTTTTAAAAGATGTGTTCTTGTTTAAAAGAAAAGCCTCCAAGAACCTCTTTCGATCCAAGTGGATCTCAATCGGGGAATCGAGGAGGGGTTAATTTTAAAATGATGATAAACAAAAGATGAAAAAGTAACACAACTACACAAGTCTGGTTTTCTGATTAATCCTACCACGAATCTCTTTCCCCTTGCGGGTCACTCGAGAAATCGTGGGGTAAGTATTATGATTACTTTGAAATGTGAGATATGGAAAATGGAATTAATAACAAGATCAAAAACACTACCCTGCAAATCAGATCAATTCTAGTAAAAGAAATGAACAGAAAATGACGAAAATGGCACCAACGCGAATCCCCCCAGGGGGGATGGGGAATGGGCTCGAAAGAGCCTATTCCAAAGGAAATTTTATTTATTACTTGTTAAAATATTAGAGAAATAATATATCAGTCCTTCTTGGTCCTTATATAGGCTGAAACCAAGATCTTACAGTTTATACAAAAAATTTACAAATTATGTGACAAAAGAGAGACCTCTGGGGGGATTTGAGCGCTCCCAAAGCCACTTTGGACAGCAGCTTACTTTCTCCTCTGTCAGACCTGCTAAATGAAAGTGATCAAGTTAGAATAAAAAATGCCCAAAATCACTTTAAGAGTACCTTTGGGTCAGCCTACTTTATCTCAAATTAAACTAGCTAAACCGACAAAAAGGAACCAAGGAAAGCAAGCTTTCCTTGGGATCTTGACTTTCTGTTTGTGCAGCCAATTAAAAAGCACTGATATTGCAGAATATTGAATTTATCGTACAGCAAAAGAAACTACCTTAACATCAAGCTATTAATTTTTTACTAAAATACTTGCAAAACTAAGGCAATTTTAGCTAGATCTCTTGAATTTGAACTTTATGCACAAAATGAAACTAAGATCTAGCAATTTGGAGGGATCTTGATAATTAGATCTATGTATGCTTTTCTTGATGAGATAGGTCAGATTTAAAAAGAAACCTTAAAGTAACCAGTTTGAGGAAAGTTTAATAATTTTAAAGGAGAGAAAGGGGAAGAAAGGTGCTTGTTGTTGAAGTAGATCTGCAGAGGGAACTTGGTAGAGAAGCACTGAGGGGCACAATATTAGAAATATCTGCTGGAAATCAATGGAATCAAACCTGAACCATAGATCTTCTAGCCACGGCAAACCCGTAAGCTACAACACAACTCCTGCAGACAGAACTATCAAATCTGAAGATACATATGAGAAAGGGATGATACAGTATGCAAATAACCTTATTTAACATACATGTATTAACTCATTCAAACATATGCAGAAAATAGAAAGTAAGTAAGCTTACTTACAATGATCTATCCTTATGATTACAGAAACCATTCAGGGAGACAATAATTAAGTGCAAAAAATTGGAAAAATAGCAGTTTCACCTCGATTGCAGCAAGACAATGACAATCCACACATGAAAGGTACTCCACAATTGAGCCTCCAAAGATTTTATTTATTCAACAAAAGAAGATCAGTACACAGTTACAATGGCAAGCCCTTCAGTCCAGCTTTAACTAGCTTGGAAGAGGGAGCCTTCAGCAAGATTTATACAATTTGTAGGCCATCTAGCCCAGGGGGGGTGCAATTCCTCATGGAATCAAGTGAAATCAACTAATGGAGAGTTCATCAATGCACAACTAAAACTGGACT